>CM033623.1:30633885-30706385 GCA_019453435.1 Rhinogobius similis | reverse complement strand
CTAGCAGTTATAGCGGCTAAAGTGGAGCTAGCAGTTATAGCGGCTAAAGTGGAGCTAGCAGTTATAGCGGCCAAAGTGGAGCTAGCAGTTATAGCGGCTAAAGTGGGGCTAGCAGTTATAGCGGCTAAAGTGGTCCATATTTAAATCCGAGTGCGTATCGTGGCCACACGGACCAATCAGGAGGAGGTTGTTAACGGTCTCCGCCCCTCGGTGGGAGGAGACGGCGACAATGTGTGGCGCTAGCTGTCAATCAAACCTGTTGCTAACACGAGTGAAACCGCCCCCTGGAAAAGGAAGCACCTGATTGGTCAGTTATTATTGTAATAAGTTGATTTAAGAACAGGACTTTAATCAAACCCAGGATCCTGTGTCAGACATTTTAGCTGTGAGGGACACTTCTGTGAGGGACACTTGAGGGACACTTCTGTGAGGGACACTTGAGGGACACTTCTGTGAGGGACACTTGAGGGACACTTCTGTGAGGGACACTTGAGGGACACTTCTGTGAGGGACACTTCTGTGAGGGACACTTCTGTGAGGGACACTTCTGTGAGGGACACTTCTGTGAGGGACACTTGAGGGACACTTCTGTGGGGGACACTTCTGTGAGGGACACTTGAGGGACACTTCTGTGAGGGACACTTGTGGGGGACACTTGTGGGGGACACTTGTGGGGGACACTTGTGTGGGACAGTCCTGGGATGTGTCCGGTCTGTGCTGTTCTTTTGTTCTTTTTGTGTCGATGTGTTTGACTCAAACGGGGGACGCTCCGGTTCTGACACTTTTTTTGCCCAAAGACATTTTTCTGGTGTTTTTCAAAAAGACAAAAAAAAAATGAGCCTCACGTTTTGTATTTTACAGAAACAAGAACCGCCCACTTTTTAAACCGACGCATGAAACGTTTGAAGCTCCGTGTCTCCAGAACCTCTGAGCTCTGCAGCTTCAGTGAAACACAAAGAGAAACTGAAACAAAACCAAGACACACAGGGAGGGCACCTGAGACACGGGGAGGGCACCTGAGACACACAGGGAGGGGACCTGAGACACACGGGGAGGGCACCTGAGACACGGGGAGGGCACCTGAGACACAGGGAGGGCACCTGAGACACACGGGGAGGGCACCTGAGACACGGGGAGGGCACCTGACACACACAGGGAGGGCACCTGAGACACGGGGAGGGCACCTGAGACACACAGGGAGGGCACCTGAGACACGGGGAGGGCACCTGAGACACGGGGAGGGCACCTGAGACACGGGGAGGGCACCTGACACACACAGGGAGGGCACCTGAGACACACGGGGAGGGCACCTGACACACAGGGAGGGCACCTGAGACACAGGGAGGGCACCTGAGACACACGGGGAGGGCACCTGACACACGGGGAGGGCACCTGACACACAGGGAGGGCACCTGAGACACAGGGAGGGCACCTGAGACACACGGGGAGGGCACCTGACACACACGGGGAGGGCACCTGACACACACGGGGAGGGCACCTGACACACAGAGAGGGCACCTGACACACAGAGAGGGCACCTGACACACACAGGGAGGGCACCTGACACACAGGGAGGGCACCTGACACACAGGGAGGGCACCTGACACACAGGGAGGGCACCTGACACACAGGGAGGGCACCTGACACACAGGGAGGGCACCTGACACACAGAGGGAGGGCACCTGACACACACAGGGAGGGCACCTGACACACACAGGGAGGGCACCTGACACACAGAGAGGGCACCTGACACACAGAGAGGCACCTGACACACAGGGAGGGCACCTGACACACAGGGAGGGCACCTGACACACAGAGAGGGCACCTGACACACAGAGAGGCACCTGACACACACAGGGAGGGCACCTGACACACACAGGGAGGGCAGTGTTTTTAAAATTTTGAAATTTAAAATCATCAGCTGCTGTTTAATCAAACCTGGTCTGATTCTCTCAGAGGGTCAGAGGTCAGGGGTCAGAGGTCAGAGGTCAGAGGTCAGGGGTCAGGGGTCAGAGGTCAGAGGTCAGAGGTCAGGGGTCAGAGGTCAGAGGTCAGAGGTCAGGGGTCATTCTGTTCTGACTGTTTACTGTGGGGTTTAATGCAGATGCTACTGATGTCAATGATCTTATGCAAATGTTTATAGAATAAAGACAAGAGTTTGAGTTTAAACAAACAGGACCTGGTTTAGTCCTGGTTTAGTCCTGGTTTAGACCTGGTTTAGTCCTGGTTTAGTCCTGGTTTAGTCCTGGTTTAGTCCTGGTTTTCTTCAGGAGCCGCTGTGTTTTGGTTGAAGTTTGTCAAATGTTTTGTTCTTCGCTCTTTTCAAATTTCTATTTTTTGAGTTTGCACACATTTCCAAAGAGCTGGTTCCTTTGGCAGGTTTCAGTCCATCTCTGGACCTGGTTCAGTCCTGGTTCAGTCCTGGTTCAGTTCTGGTTTGGTTCTGGTTCGGTTCTGCAGATCTGATCGATCTTTATTTTTGATTTTTCTAGAGAATCAAGTCTGACTCGAGTCGTTTTTCTGTTTGACTGAAATCGTTTGCTGCAAATAAAGAGAATGTTTTATGAAAAAGTCAAAAAGTGAGGCTTCAGTGTCTTTTACTCGCCTGAAGGTCAAAGGTCAAAGGTCACAGGAATCACATTTTAATCAGAAACGGCTTCAACAAACAACATCAGGACAAAGTGTTTTATTAAACACAGTTTGTCAAACAGAGTCAGAACATCATCAAGTCTGAGCTTTGATCACATCAAACGAACTTAAAGGAGAAACAAACACAAACAGCAGCTCTGAGGCTTTTGACCACGTGCTCAACACAGGCCCCGCCCCCCGTCCCTATTGGTCGGCCTCAGCTCAAAGTGACAGGGCCCTGAGGAGGTTAAGGCTCAGATAAAAGTTCTGTTCAGTCCAGACCTGGTCCAGGCTTGGTCCAGGCCCGGTCCAGGCCAGGTCCAGGCCCGGTCCAGGTTCGGTCCAGGCCCGGTCCAGGTTCGGTCCAGGCCCGGTCCATGTTCGGTCCAGGCCAGGTCCAGGCCCGGTCCAGGTTCGGTCCAGACCTGGTCCAAGGTCAGTCTCGTGACGGCCCGGCCCAGTCCTCGGGCCGGGTGTAGTGCGCGCAGCCGCAGGACCACACTCGCTCCGGTTCAGGTTTCTGTGAGATCCGGAGCCGGTTCCGGGTCCGGTCCTGGAGCCTGGACCGGAGCGCGGCGGGGGCGGGGTCCCGGTCCTGCGTCTCCAGCAGCCGCAGCTCCCGCAGCTCCGCCAGGCGCAGGAGCGCCTCCTCCGGGACCCGCTCGTGCCGGAGGCGGAGGCTGCGGAGCCCCGGGAACAGTCCCGGGATCAGCGCCGCGTCCGCGCCCAGCGCCGCGCGCGGCTCCAGGTGCAGGTGGCGCAGGTTCGGGAGCCGCGCGGACAACGCCTCCATCTCCGCGGAGCTGATCCGCGCGGAGCGCAGCGCGAGGCGCGTCACGGAGGAGGACATCCCCGGGACGAACGCGGCCACCGGAGGGGCGTTGACCAGCAGCAGCGCGCGCAGAGCGGGCAGGTCCCGGAGCCAGGCCCCGAGGTGGCGCCCCGCCTCCTCCGCCTCCTCCGCGCTGAAGAACACCGCCAGACTCTGCGCGCGCGGCACCGCCTTCATCGCGTCCGCGGACAAACTGCGCGCGGAGCAGTCCACCAGCTCCAGGCTGCGGAGCTCGTGCTGCAGCGGCGGCGCGGCCCGGGGCTCCTCCAGCCGGGCCCTCGCGCTCAGGGACGGGTGCGTCAGACGCGGCGCGTGGCGCAGAATGGAGTCCAACAGGAGCCGCGGCGGAACCGAGAACGTGCCGTGACACACGAGGGACCGCAGCCGCGACAACCGCGCCAGAGCCGCGAGCCCCGCGCCACCGAAGAACGGCTCCGGGCCGTAGGACTCGCACATGCGCAGGTGCGTGAGCCGCGGCGGCACGAGCGACAGGAGCGCGTGCAGCGGCACGCTCAGAGAACACTGACGCAGATACAGACGCTCCAGGCGCGCGAAACACCGTAAGCTGTCCGCGCGGTCCTGACGGTAACCGGAAATGACCAGCGCGGTGAGATCCGGCAGCTGCGCGGCCACGTGCGTCCAGGCGCGCGGCGCGGAAAGCTGCGCGGAAGAAACTCTCCAGCGGCGCAGCGTGCGCCAGAAGTGCTCTTTGTACGCGCCTTTGGCCGCGCGCAGCTCCACGGTCCAGTCCCGCCACAGGCCGCCGCGGTCCACGAGGCTCCGGAAGTGTTTACACACGGCGCGCACGCGCAGCCGGTCCGCGCGCGACAACAGTCCGAACACGAGCGTCCACAGCTCGGACGGGAGCGTTTGGGCCGCGTCCACGGAGCCCGGAGGAAACATTTCCGGACACACGCGCCCACGTGGAGCAAACACGCGCATGCGCAGCCCCATCAGGACGCTACAAGTGCCCGGCCTTAAAAACACGTGACTCTAGCCCAGAAAAGGAAACAATAAACGAAGTTAATCAGATGAGCCGGTATTTTCCCGCTGAAGCGCGAATGAGACGCGCATTACGTCCGTTAACCGTTAACCGTTAAGATAAGATAAAGATCCTTTATTTGTCCCACAATGGGGGAAATTCCACTGTTGCAACACACAGTTTAGGACAGGAATGAAAAATAGGATAAATAAACATGGAAATAAAAATACAATATAAAGTATAAAGTGCACACTCTTATTTACAGGAGGTGGCTGTCTGGGAATAAATAGTAAAAATGGCAAATAAAGTGTCTTAAGTGTATGTTATATACAGGAAGTGACAATAGTGAGGTAAAGTGTATTAATAGTATCTTCACTTATATTGCACATGATTATAACAGGTGACTGACACATGTTACAGTATTGCACATGATTATAACAGGTGACTGACACATGTTACAGTATTGCACATGATTATAGCGGGTGAATGACACATGTTACAGTATTGCACATGATTATAGCGGGTGAATGACACATGTTACAGTATTGCACATGATTATCACAGGTGAATGACACATGTTACAGTATTGCACATGATTATCACAGGTGAATGACACATGTTACAGTATTGCACATGATTATCACAGGTGAATGACACATGTTACAGTATTGCACATGATTATAACAGGTGACTGACACATGTTACAGTATTGCACATGATTATAGCGGGTGAATGACACATGTTACAGTATTGCACATGATTATAGTGGGTGAATGGCACATGTTACAGTATTGCACATGATTATAGTGGGTGAATGGCACATGTTACAGTATTGCACATGATTATAGCGGGTGAATGACACATGTTACAGTATTGCACATGATTATCACAGGTGAATGACACATGTTACAGTATTGCACATGATTATCACAGGTGAATGACACATGTTACAGTATTGCACATGATTATAGCGGGTGACTGACACATGTTACAGTATTGCACATGATTATAGCAGGTGACTGACACATGTTACAGTATTGCACATGATTATAGCGCGGTGAATGACACATATTACAGTATTGCACATGATTATAGCGGGTGAATGCCACATGTTACAGTATTGCACATGATTATAGCGGGTGAATGACAGATGTTACAGTATTGCACATGATTATCACAGGTGAATGACACATGTTACAGTATTGCACATGATTATCACAGGTGAATGACACATGTTACAGTATTGCACATGATTATAGCGGGTGAATGACACATGTTACAGTATTGCACATGATTATCACAGGTGAATGACACATGTTACAGTATTGCACATGATTATAGCGGGTGAATGGCACATGTTACAGTATTGCACATGATTATAGAGGGTGAATGGCACATGTTACAGTATTGCACATGATTATAGCGGGTGACTGACACATGTTACAGTATTGCACATGATTATAGCGGGTGAATGACACATGTTACAGTATTGCACATGATTATAACGGGTGAATGACACATGTTACAGTATTGCACATGATTATCACAGGTGAATGACACATGTTACAGTATTGCACATGATTATAGCGGGTGAATGACACATGTTACAGTATTGCACATGATTATAGCGGGTGACTGACATGTTACAGTATTGCACATGATTATAGCGGGTGAATGGCACATGTTACAGTATTGCACATGATTATAGCGGGTGAATGGCACGTTACAGTATTGCACATGATTATAGCGGGTGAATGACACATGTTACAGTATTGCACATGATTATAGCGGGTGAATGACACATGTTACAGTATTGCACATGATTATAGCGGGTGACTGACACATGTTACAGTATTGCACATGATTATAGCGGGTGAATGACACATGTTACAGTATTGCACATGATTATAGCGGGTGAATGACACATGTTACAGTATTGCACATGATTATCACAGGTGAATGACACATGTTACAGTATTGCACATGATTATCACAGGTGAATGACACATGTTACAGTATTGCACATGATTATCACAGGTGAATGACACATGTTACAGTATTGCACATGATTATAACAGGTGACTGACACATGTTACAGTATTGCACATGATTATAGCGGGTGAATGACACATGTTACAGTATTGCACATGATTATAGCGGGTGAATGACACATGTTACAGTATTGCACATGATTATCACAGGTGAATGACACATGTTACAGTATTGCACATGATTATCACAGGTGAATGACACATGTTACAGTATTGCACATGATTATCACAGGTGAATGACACATGTTACAGTATTGCACATGATTATAACAGGTGACTGACACATGTTACAGTATTGCACATGATTATAGCGGGTGAATGACACATGTTACAGTATTGCACATGATTATAGTGGGTGAATGGCACATGTTACAGTATTGCACATGATTATAGTGGGTGAATGGCACATGTTACAGTATTGCACATGATTATAGCGGGTGAATGACACATGTTACAGTATTGCACGATTATCACAGGTGAATGACACATGTTACAGTATTGCACATGATTATCACAGGTGAATGACACATGTTACAGTATTGCACATGATTATAGCGGGTGACTGACACATGTTACAGTATTGCACATGATTATAGCGGGTGAATGACACATATTACAGTATTGCACATGATTATAGCGGGTGAATGACACATGTTACAGTATTGCACATGATTATAGCGGGTGAATGACAGATGTTACAGTATTGCACATGATTATCACAGGTGAATGACACATGTTACAGTATTGCACATGATTATCACAGGTGAATGACACATGTTACAGTATTGCACATGATTATAGCGGGTGAATGACACATGTTACAGTATTGCACATGATTATCACAGGTGAATGACACATGTTACAGTATTGCACATGATTATAGCGGGTGAATGGCACATGTTACAGTATTGCACATGATTATAGAGGGTGAATGGCACATGTTACAGTATTGCACATGATTATAGCGGGTGACTGACACATGTTACAGTATTGCACATGATTATAGCGGGTGAATGACACATGTTACAGTATTGCACATGATTATAGCGGGTGAATGACACATGTTACAGTATTGCACATGATTATCACAGGTGAATGACACATGTTACAGTATTGCACATGATTATAGCGGGTGAATGACACATGTTACAGTATTGCACATGATTATAGCGGGTGACTGACATGTTACAGTATTGCACATGATTATAGCGGGTGAATGGCACATGTTACAGTATTGCACATGATTATAGCGGGTGAATGGCACGTTACAGTATTGCACATGATTATAGCGGGTGAATGACACATGTTACAGTATTGCACATGATTATAGCGGGTGAATGACACATGTTACAGTATTGCACATGATTATAGCGGGTGACTGACACATGTTACAGTATTGCACATGATTATAGCGGGTGAATGACACATGTTACAGTATTGCACATGATTATCACAGGTGAATGACACATGTTACAGTATTGCACATGATTATAGCGGGTGAATGACACATGTTACAGTATTGCACACGATTATAGCAGGTGAATGACACTCCTGTCACTCCTGTTACTCCTGTTACTCCTGTCACTCCTGTTACTCCTGTCACTCCTGTTACTCCCGTCACTCCTGTTACTCCTGTCACTCCTGCTGTTACTCCTGTCACTCCTGTCACTCCTGTCACTCCTGTTACTCCTGTCACTCCTGTTACTCCCGTCACTCCTGTTACTCCTGTCACTCCTGTCACTCCTGTCACTCCTGCTGTTACTCCTGTCACTCCTGTCACTCCTGTCACTCCTGTCACTCCTGTTACTCCTGTCACTCCTGTTACTCCCGTCACTCCTGTTACTCCTGTCACTCCTGTCACTCCTGCTGTTACTCCTGTCACTCCTGTCACTCCTGTCACTCCTGTCACCCTGTCACTCCTGTCACTCCTGTTACTCCTGTCACTCCTGTTACTCCTGTCACTCCTGTTACTCCTGTCACTCCTGTTACTACCGTCACTCCTGTCACTCCTGTCACTCCTGTCACTCCTGTAACTCCTGTCACTCCTGTTACTCCAGTCACTCCTACATCTCCGCCACTCCTGTTACTCCTGTCACTCCTGCTGTTACTCCTGTCACTCCTGTCACTCCTGTCACTCCTGTCACTCCTGCTGTTACTCCTGTCACTCCTGTCACTCCTGTTACTCCTGTCACTCCTGTTACTCCCGTAACTCCTGTTACTCCCGACACTCCCGATACTCCTGTCACTCCCACACTCCCACACCTCCGTCACCCCGCCACTCCTGTTACTCCTGTCACTCCTGTTACTCCTGTCACTCCTGTTACTCCCGTCACTCCTGTTACTCCTGTCACTCCTGCTGTTACTCCTGTCACTCCTGTCACTCCTGTCACTCCTGTTACTCCTGTCACTCCTGTTACTCCCGTCACTCCTGTTACTCCTGTCACTCCTGTCACTCCTGCTGTTACTCCTGTCACTCCTGTCACTCCTGTCACTCCTGTCACTCCTGTCACTCCTGTCACTCCTGTTACTCCTGTCACTCCTGTTACTCCTGTCACTCCTGTCACTCCTGCTGTTACTCCTGTCAACCTGTCACTCCTGTCACTCCTGTCACTCCTGTCACCCTGTTACTCCTGTCACTCCTGTTACTCCTGTCACTCCTGTTACTCCTGTCACTCCTGTTACTACCGTCACTCCTGTCACTCCTGTCACTCCTGTCACTCCTGTTACTCCCACACTCCTCCTGTCACCCTGTTACTCCTGTCACTCCTGCTGTTACTCCTGTCACTCCTGTCACTCCTGTCACTCCTGCTGTTACTCCTGTCACTCCTGTCACTCCTGTTACTCCTGTCACTCCTGTTACTCCCGTCACTCCTGTTACTCCCGTCACTCCCGTCACTCCTGTCACTCCTGTGCCACTCCTGGCACACTCCCACACCCTGGCCACCCTGTTACTCCTGTTACTCCTGTCACTCCTGTCACTCCTGTCACTCCTGCTGTTACTCCTGTCACTCCTGTCACTCCTGCTGTCACTCCTGTCACTCCTGTCACACCCGTCACCCTGCACTCCCGCCACTCCCACACTCCACTCCCGCCACTCCCCACTCGCCACTCCCTGTCACTCCTGTCACTCCTGTCACTCCTGCTGTCACTCCTGTCACTCCTGTCACTCCTGTCACTCCTGTCACTCCTGTCACTCCTGTCACTCCTGTCACTCCTGTCACTCCCGTCACTCCCGTCACTCCTGTCACTCCAGTCACTCCACCCTCCCGTCTCTCCCGCCACTCCCGCCACTCCGTCACCCCACAATTCCTGGCCACTCCTGCTGTTACTCCCCGCCACTCCCGCCACTCCCTGCCACTCCCCGTCCTCCCGTCCTCCCGGCCACTCCCGCCACTCCTGGCCACTCCGCCACTCCTGCTGTTACTCCCGTTACTCCCGTCACTCCTGTCACTCCTGTCACTCCTGTCACTCCTGTCACTCCCGTCACTCCTGTCACTCCTGCTGTTACTCCCGTCACTCCCGTCACTCCCGTCACTCCCGTCACTCCCGTCACTCCCGTCACTCCCGTCACTCCCGTCACTCCTGTCACTCCTGCTGTCACTCCTGTCACTCCTGTCACTCCTGTCACTCCTGTCACTCCTGTCACTCCTGTCACTCCTGTCAGTCACTCCTGTCACTCCTGCTGTCACTCCTGTCACTCCTGTCACTCCTGTCACTCCCGTCACTCCCGTCACTCCCGTCACTCCCGTCACTCCCGTCACTCCCGTCACTCCCGTCACTCCTGTCACTCCTGCTGTTACTCCTGTCACTCCTGTCACTCCTGCTGTTACTCCTGTCACTCCTGTCACCCCTGCTGTTACTCCTGTCACTCCTGTCACTCCTGTTACTCCTGTCACTCCTGTCACTCCTGTCACTCCCGTCACTCCCGTCACTCCCGTCACTCCCGTCACTCCCGTCACTCCCGTCACTCCCGTCACTCCCGTCACTCCCGTCACTCCCGTCACTCCAGTCACTCCTGCTGTTACTCCCGACACTCCCGTCACTCCCGACACTCCCGACACTCCCGTCACTCCCGTCACTCCGTCACTCCTGTCACTCCTGCTGTTACTCCCGTCACTCCCGTCACTCCCGTCACTCCCGTCACTCCTGCTGTTACTCCTGTCACCCTGTCACTCCGTCACTCCCGTCCTCCCGTCCTCCCGCCACTCCTGCTGTTACTCCCACTCTGTTACTCCTGTCACTCCTGTCACTCCTGTTACTCCTGTCACTCCTGTCACTCCTGTCACTCCTGTCACTCCTGTCACTCCTGCTGTTACTCCTGTCACTCCTGTCACTCCTGTCACTCCCGTCACTCCCGTCACTCCCGTCACTCCCGTCACTCCCGTCACTCCTGCTGTTACTCCTGTCACTCCTGTCACTCCCGTCACTCCCGTCACTCCCGTCACTCCCGTCACTCCCGTCACTCCCGTCACTCCCGTCACTCCCGTCACTCCCGTCACTCCTGCTGTTACTCCCGTTACTCCCGTCACTCCCGTCACTCCCGTCACTCCTGCTGTTACTCCCGTTACTCCCGTCACTCCCGTCACTCCCGTCACTCCCGTCACTCCTGTCACTCCTGTCACTCCTGTCACTCCTGTCCTTCTGCTGTTACTCCTGTCACTCCAGTCACTCCCGTCACTCCCGTCACTCCGCCACTCCCGCCACTCTCCTCCGTCCACTCCCGCCCCTCCCGTCACTCCCGTCACTCCCGTCACTCCTGCTGTTACTCCCGTTACTCCCGTTACTCCTGTCACTCGTCCTGTCACTCCTGTTACTCCTGTCACTCCTGTCACTCCTGTCACTCCTGTTCCTCCTGTCACTCCTGTTTCTCCTGTCACTCCTGTCACTCCTGTCACTCCTGCTGTTACTCCTGTCACTCCTGCTGTTACTCCTGTCACTCCTGTCACTCCTGTTACTCCTGTCACTCCCGTCACTCCCTGTCACTCCTGTCACTCCTGTCACCCTGTCACTCCTGTCACTCCTGCTGTCACTCCTGCTGTCACTCCTGTCACTCCTGTCACTCCCACACTCCCGTCACCCTGTCACCCTGTCCACTCCTGCTGTTACTCCTGTCACTCCTGTCACTCCCGTCACTCCCCTCCTGTCACTCCTGTCACTCCTGTCACTCCTGTCACTCCTGTCACTCCTGTCACTCCTGTCACTCCTGTCACTCCCGTCACCCTGCCACTCCTGTCACTCCTGCTGTTACTCCCACACCCTGTCACTCCTGTCACCCTGCTGTCACTCCGTCACTCCTTGACACTCCCGTCACTCCTGTCACACCTGTCACTCCTGTCACTCCTGCTGTTACTCCCATCTCCACACTCCCGTCACTCCCGTCACTCCCGTCACTCCTGCTGTTACTCCCGTTACTCCTGTTACTCCTGTCACTCCCGTCACTCCTGTCACTCCTGCTGTTACTCCTGTCACTCCTGTCACTCCTGTCACTCCGTCACTCCGTCCTCCCGTCACTCCCTGGCCACTCCGCCACTCCCCGTCACTCCCACGTCACTCCTGCTGTTACTCCTGTCACTCCTGTCACTCCTGTCACTCCTGTCACTCCTGTCACTCCCTGTCACTCCTGTCACTCCTGTCACTCCCTGTCACTCCTGTCACTCCTTGTCACTCCTGTCACTCCTTGTCACTCCTGTCACTCCTTGTCACTCCCTGTCACTCCTGTCACCCTGTCACTCCCTGTCACTCCCTGTCACACCTGTCACTCCTGTCACTCCTGTCACTCCTGTCACTTCTGTCACTCCTGTCACTCCTGTCACTCCTGTCACTCCCTGTCTCTCCTGTCACTCCCTGTCTCTCCTGTCACTCCCTGTCACTCCTGTCACTCCTTGTCACTCCTGTCACTCCTTGTCACTCCCTGTCACTCCTGTCACTCCTGTCACTCCCTGTCACTCCTTGTCACTCCCGTCACTCCCTGTCCTCCCACCCCCGCCACTCCCGCCACCCCGTCACTCCTGCTGTTACTCCCGTTACTCCCGTCACTCCCGTCACTCCTGTCACTCCTGCTGTCACTCCTGTCACTCCTGTCACTCCTGTCACTCCTGTCACTCCTGTCACTCCTTTCACTCCTGTCACTCCTGTCACTCCTGTCACTCCTGTCACTCCTGTCACTCCTGTCACTCCTGTCACTCCTGTCACTCCTGTCACTCCCGTCACTCCTGCTGTTACTCCTGTCACTCCTGTCACTCCTGTCACTCCTGTCACTCCTGTCACTCCTGTCACTCCTGTTACTCCTGTCACTGCTGTTACTCCTGTCACTCCCTGTCACTCCTGTCACTCCTGTCCTTCTGCAGACACCGAGGGGGAGGTTTGGGTTGAGTCGTGTGACCCACAAACCACAGAAGGTTTGACTCTTCAGTCGGTCACAGTTTGTGTCAGACTCAGACGTTGTTTGGGTCAAAAAATGAGTCTCAAACATTTTACAAAACAGAATATTCTTCTTTTTAACAAAAATCCACCAAAGACACCTTTAAATTGGTTAAACATAGTGAACATTATGGGTAAATATCATAAACACAAATGTAAATGGAACAAACAAGAACCAAATATTGTGTGTTTTAAAAATGAATTTAAAATGTATCGAGCCTCAGTTAAACCCCGAGTGAATCTGAAGAATGTTGTTCATCTGCTGATTGTTCTAAATGTATTTATTGAGCCGTGAGTCCTGATCATAGACATAACAATAGTGGACAGACGGTTGTGGCTCCGCCCCTTTCATGATAATGCGGCTCAGTCATGGAGAATTCAAAATGGCCGCGGGTTAGCCCCCACCACTCCCCCCTCGGTGGGGAGGCGGGGGGAGGGCGACTTTGGGGCGGCCTTTTGCTGACGTACTGCCATCGTAGCCTCTATGGTTACCGCCCACTCGTAGGTGTTTGGCTCCGCCCTGACATTTCCGGCGCGTAAAGCCCGCCTTCTTCATTAGATATGCACGAACTTTAACAAATCACAGGCTAAACCAGCCGTAAGCTAACGTCACGGAGCCCTAAGCTAACGTCACAGAACCCTAAGATAACGTCACAGAGCCGTAAGCTAACGTCACAGAGCCCTAAGCTAACGTCACAGAGCCCTAAGATAACGTCACAGAGCCGTAAGCGCTAGCCGTAACGCCAACGTCCACAGAGCCCTAAGCTAACGCCACAGAACCCTAAGATAACGTCACAGAGCCGTAAGCTAACGTCACAGAGCCCTAAGCTAACGTCACAGAGCCCTAAGCTAACGTCACAGAGCAATAAGCTATCGTCACAGAGACCTAAGCTAACGCCACAGAGCCCTAAGCTAACGCCACAGAGCCCTAAGCTAACGCCACAGAGCCCTAAGCTAACGCCACAGAGCCCTAAGCTAACGCCACAGAGCCCTAAGCTAACGCCACAGAGCCCTAAGCTAACGTCACAGAGCCGTAAGCTAACGTCACAGAGCCCTAAGCTAACGTCACAGAGCCCTAAGCTAACGTCACAGAGCCCTAAGCTAACGTTTGAGACCAAAGCCGTATTCTGAGCCTCAGGCTCTAAAGTAGGTTTTCAAACGTCTAACTCCCCATTGACTTGTATTGAATAATTCTACTTCCACAGCGGCCCCTAGTGGTCAGCAGCAGATTGCAAACATGGCAGCTACAGTCGGCGGCTCAATTTGAGCGCGGTAGCCCCGCCCACTGGTCCTGACATTGGGATTGTCTGTAACTTTATTTCGTTTTTGATTCGCATTTTTTTGTTTATGAACTTGTTGCCTATTTTGTAATTGTGTTTAGTTTTTTTTTTTTTTTTTATTAATTGCTGAACCATTGAATACAAACAAAAAACAAAAACAAAAATAGCACCATATACCTACAATACCATGTATATATATATGTATACATATACACATGTACATAAGACAAATGTTACATACTATACAAAGAATATATATAAACATATATACATGTGTACACATATATAACAACAAAAAACAGGGGCAACGTAAGTCATTTTACATAACTTCAGGTCAAATCAAAGTCGTCCAAAAAAGAAATAAGAAAGACAGCACCTTTCTCTTCTATTAAACGCAGTGATTTGGCAAATAGACTTAGGTCATTCTTCCAGTGAACAATATTAGGTTTCGTTTTGAAAAAACGGCATTTATGAATAAAATGTTTACCCAAAAGTAATAAATTATTAATACCATAATCAATTTTGAAATCTTTTAAAAATATTCCAAATTTAATTTCTTTAATAGTCAGAGGGGCAAACACAATTCCTCCAGACTGGAGCCAAGACTGAAAATCAAGCCAAAATCTTCGTATAACATCACAAAAAAAGAAAAGATGTTCCAAATCTTCATCAACAGTTTCACAGAATGAACATTTACCAGTTTCAATTTTAAATTTGTTTTTAAGAAATTCGTTAGTTGGGTACATTTTATTTAAAATGTTAAATTGTATTTCTTTAGCTTTGAAAGGAATTGGAAAAGAGAGATATTTAATTCTAATCTTTTTAATTTCTTCCTTTTGGAAATCTTTAAGAATGTAATTCCTTTGAACAGAATTTGGAAAACAATAATTTAGTAAGGAACATCTTAGAAATGTGTTATTGCATTTCTTATCACAAAATATAACGCCTTCAATGCACAGTTGTCTCAGTCTAGGAGAAATATCAGAATACATCACATCCTGTTCAACCATCGAATCCACACTGGGATCGCCTTCACAGTCTGGTTATATTTTCTTCTATTACATTGAATTTGAAATTTCTGACAGAAAGAGTCATGTTGTAAAATATGTCCATCATCATTTATGAAGTGAGCTATAGCCCACACTCCTTTGGAAAACCATTCCTCAATGAAGACAGATTTTTTGTTGAGCAATATATATCTATTATTCCACACTGGGCTATTATGGAGGTAAAATTATGTTTGAATATCATTTTCCAGTAAAGAAGGACCTGTTGGTGAAAATCAGAAAGTCTAACCCGTAGTTTATTTAAATCAAAATCACATTTTAAAAGAAAATTAATTCCTCCAAGTTGATTAAAAATGAAGTTGGGTATGTAAAACCAAATAGAGTGGCTATTGTTTAAAAAGGATTTCAATCCACCGTTCATGATGTCAGAATCAATTGCATTTCCCCTCCATCACCATAAGGTTTGACTAAATCATCTTTTCCTATGGAATGGCATTTGTTCCTCCAAATGAAATTAAAGTTTAAGCTATTCATTGTTTTGATCATTCTTTTTGATCTGGGGAGAGAATATGCTGGATAGATTCATCTAGAGAGACTATCCATTTTGGTCAGTAATATCCTACCAAAGACAGTAATATCTCGTTGTAACCATCTATTTAAAGTTAACTTACATTTGTCAATGTTATCACTTACATTTGTCAATGTTATCACTTACATTTGTCTTTTGTAATAAGTATACCTAAGTATTTCACCTCTTTCTTCACCTTAATATTGTAGAATGAATGTTGAGAATCGTCTTTTAGAGCAAATAATTCGCATTTATTCAAATTTAGTTGCAGACCTGAGGCTTTAGAAAATTTAGCAATAATTTGTTGTGCTAAAGGAATTTGATCTTTATTTTTTAGAAAGAGGGTTGTGTCATCAGTTGACTAATTATTAACGTTTTGCCCATGACGTCAATACCAGCAATATCACTATTTTTTATTAAAATAGCGAGCATCTCTGCGACCAATAAGGGCGAGCTCCCACAGCCTTGACCAATCCCTCGTTTAATGTTGAATCTTTTGCATGTTCCATGGCCTAAGGATACAGAGCTGTTTATATCATTATACAGAATATTAACAGTGTTTCTAAATTTTACACCAAATCCGAATCGAGTTAGAGTTTCTAAAATAAAGGGATGTTCTACAGAATCGAATGCTTTATAAAAATCCAGAAAAAAAATAAAACTTTCATCATCAATTAAATCACTATAATCAATTAAATCTAAGACAAGTCTAATATTATTATGGATGTTTCTCTGATTGTGTTTCACTAATTATATCTGAAACTCCCTGTTTAATTCTTGCTGCAATTGAACCAGAGAAGATTTTGTAATCAGTGTTTAAGAGTGTTATGGGTCTTAAATTTTCCAATAGCCGTTTATCTTTGCCTGTTTTAGGGATTGTTTCATATGTTCATCAGCTCTCCCTGTTCAATACAAGCTAATAATGCTTTAAACAATATGTCCCTCACATCTTCCCAGAAGAATTTGTAAAAGTTAACTGTGAGCCCATCACAACCTGGGGACTTATTAGATGTCATTTTTTTAATAACCGCATCCAATTCCTCAATTTTTAGGTCTGAATCACAAAATTCTTTAAATGACCTCAATCTTAGGAATCAAATGACCAATTTGATCAAAAAAAACATCAGACTCATTTTGGGAATAGTGAGAGGAATATAATTTAGAATAGAATTCATAAACCTCATTTTCTATCATTTTAGAATCTTTGCATTCATTTTCATTAATTAATAGGCTACTTATAAAATTTCTTTTTTGTCTACTCTTTTCCAAGTTGAAAAAGTAAGAAGAGTTTTTCTCTCCCGCCTCAATCCATTTGGCACGAGATCTGACAAAAGCACCTTGTGCTTTATTCAGAGCGTTGATCTAATAGAGTTTGCAATTCCATAAGTCTACTTTTTTCTTGAGTTGTTAATTCGTTTTGACTGCAACATTGACTAATTTCTTGAAGTAACTTACTCTCATATTCTCTTTGTTTTCGGATTTGGTCTTTACCAAACTGAATACTAAATTCTCTAATCTTAAATTTTATAAATTCCCATTTATTGATGTGTCCTATAATCGAAACATTAGCCTTAATATCATTAATTATCCTTTTAACTATATTGCAGTAATCTTCATTTTGTAAAAATTTGGCATTAAGCTTCCAAAAACTTTTTTTTATTTGATTTCCTGATTTCAGGTTCTACATTCAGCCGAAGAAACAATGATCTGAAAGAGGTGCATTTGAAATTACAACTTTCGAAGTTTGTTTGCAAATATGATCACTTCCTAACCAATAGTCAAGTCTAGACTAAACCAAGAAAAACACTGAAGCCCTGGATTCATTACTTTCCAAATATCTATCAGATTATTATTTGCCATAAATTCCCACATTATGTTATTGTATTGAGGTCTACTAGCTCTTGAAGGCCATCTGTCATACCACTCATCAAATGTCATGTTCCAGTCTCCACCCATCAGGATATACTCAGTAGGATATCGACCTTTTAGTTCTGAAATTGTGTTGGTTATTTCTTCTAACATTACTTTATTCTGACTGTCATTGTTGTACCCATATACATTTGTTAAACTTTCATTACAGCAGTCAACCAGTGTCCATTCATGTCTGTCCGGTGTGTCATGACTTCACATATGGCCACACCTCCCGATCTTGATGAGCCATGGCTGAACAGGATCTTATCCCCCCCATTGGTTTGACCAGAAAGTAACGTCACTGTCTGAAGAATGAGTTTCTTGAAGAAATACACAGTTAGATTTTTGACCTTTACAATACAAAAATAAAGATTTTCTTTTGACAATTTCTTTCAAGCCCCTAACATTTAAAGAACCAAATAAAATATTAACATTTATCATGAACTATAAACAAGATTTCACTCACCCCGTGTAAAAGAGAAAGAAAAGACGGTCTAAAAGATGAGCTCCTCCAACCGCCAACACATTTTGACAGAATCAATTGCCCCTTTTCTCATCAATTTTACGTCCATCGATGAATCCATGTGGACCTCGTTCAGCACGTCTCGCCTCCTCAATCAAAGGCCAAAGACGTCGTCGGTTTTCCAGGTCCTCTTGTGGTAACATCTCTGTAAATCTGATGCCTTCTTCTTTGCAGACTGGAGAATCTTTGCTTCGTTTCCAGATTTCTTCTTTTATTCGTCTTTGAGTGAAAAGAACAACAACATTTCTGTTCCTGTCCTCAACTCGTTTCCCTAATCTGTGGACAATATCCACTGCCTCATCCAACTTCAAATCTGGAGTAATCTTTTGCAGAATTTGCACTACAGATGCTCTAATGTTCTCGTCCTTGTTTTCTTTTATACCTTTCATCTCATTCTGTATCGTTCTTGTTCTTTTACTCTTTCTTTCAGTTCACAGTTTTCTTTGAGCAGCTGTTCGTTTGTCTTCTCCAGCCGAACAACTTTCTTTTTGCAATCCTCCATTTCTTTAGCATTAAACTCCACAGCCTTTGCCAAACTGGTAACCATGGCCGCATTCTGTCTATTTTGTTCTTTGATGTCCTCAAGCTGAGTCTCAAATTTCTTCTCCAGTGCCAAGATGGCATCAAATATTGTTTTATTGGAGATACCGTCACCTTCCTCAGCTGGTTTGGTCCTTTTTTCCTCCGGCTGTTGTTTTGATGGAGTCGACGGCGCCGAGTCTACTCCACGTTCGCGCTTATTTGGTCCTGTATTAGCAACTTCCATATTAGCATAGTCGTGTTCACTTTCTGTTACTTTCGACAGCTTCTTCGCGTTGGATTTCGGAGGAGCAAACTGCAATTTTGCAGGTTTAATCAACTTCTGAGTGTCCATAATCACTTTTCCAGTGGAAAAAATATGCATTTAACGTCCAAATTTTGCGGTTTTTCGGAGCTCCAGCAAAACACGACTTATCGGGCCGCCATGTTGGTGCCTCCCCGTAATTGTGTTTAGTACTTGGTGTCATCTCGGAGCTTGTAGTGATGTCGTCTTGATGCTTTTGTCTCAACCAGACTTTGTGTCGTTCTTTTTGAAAGAAAAAAAAACACATTATTTTGTTCTCTGTATGTTATGTCTGCGCATGTGCAGTGAAGGATCTGTCTGCGCATGTGCAGTTCCTCCAATCAGCGCGCTCCTCCGCCGCTGCTGCGCTCTGATTGGTCGCCTCAGCTGTATTTCCGTCTCTTTGGCCCCGCCTCTTCCTCTTTCTTTCACGCGTCCCTCGTGAGCGGTAAGAGCGCGCTTCTCTCCGCAGAAAACACATTTAAACGGTTTTTATTTGACTTTTGATGGACTGTATTCACCACGTGACAAAGACCATTATCTGTTGGAGCTGGCGCGGTGCACTCTGGGGCTTTAGCGGAGGAAAGACGTGGAAAAACACCGTAAATGTTTCCCGCGGCCTCCGGAGCTAGCGCTAGCAGCTAACGGCTAAATGCTAACACGTTGATGAAGCCTGTCGTTTGCACATGTTTCACTCTGTGACGTAGTGACGTGTTCTGCCGTGTCTGTGCCGTTGCAGATCTTTCCTTGTCTTTAAACCTGCTGTGGAGCGATCCTTGGAGCCGCAGAGATGCCCAGGGAAGACAGGGCCACGTGGAAGTCCAACTACTTCATGAAAATCATCGTAAGTGTGTCCAGCTGTGACGTCACAGCCACGTGTTCAGGGCGTTATTTCAAGCCAAATGGTTTGCAGAAGGATGTGCACTCTCCTCTGGCACGTTTTATAATAAGAATCAGAAGGTTTGTGGTGGTGGTTGGTGCAAAGTGCAACATAAAACCATGAATCAGAATCAGAATCACTTTTATTCATCCTCAGGGGAAATTCTTTTCGTTACATGTGCAACCGACCAGTAGAGACAGTAAAGTATTATAAACAATATAAGTTATAAATAAAAAATAGAAATAAAATACAATAGATCTATATAATGTCTGCCCCATTTAACTTATAAAGTGTCTTTATTAATCAACTAAACCCCCGACATGAATAAAACGGCAGCAAAATGTGTAAAAGAGGCGAGTGTAGAGCTAAGAATAAACTGAATAGAATAAAACGCCACTAAACAAAATGATTTTATGAACATAAATGTGTTGAACCCAAAGCCTCGGTCCAGAGAAGGTCGACCTCTTCAAAATGAACAAATCTGTTTGAAATAAATAAAACTGAAGTGAAACCCTTTAACCCTTTATAGTTTTAGCACAAACGACGCTCAAGAGGAAACGGTGAACAGGTTTCTTCAATGACTTTTAATTCAATAAAATGTCTTTTATTCAAACCTGAGCGAAGCTGTTCAGGTGAAGTCGAGGAGATCAAACTGTTTTATTAAAAATCAGTTCAACTTTATAAATGTTTTTAAATAGTTGAAGTGTTTAGTGGATCAGAACGTTAGAGAAGCTTCAGTTCAGAGCGTCCTGTTCAGGAGACGGTCCAGAGCAGCAGGTCCTGTCCCCTCAGACTGTCCCCTCAGACTGTCCCCTCAGACTGTCCCCTCAGACTGTCCCCTCAGACTGTCCCCTCAGACCGTCCCCTCAGACCGTCCCCTCAGACCGTCCCCTCAGACCGTCCCCTCAGACCGTCCCCTCAGACCGTCCCCTCAGACCGTCCCCTCAGACTGTCCCCGTCCCCTCAGACTGTCCCCTCAGACTGTCCCCTCAGACTGTCCCCTCAGACTGTCCCCTCAGACTGTCCCCTCAGACTGTCCCCTCAGACTGTCCCCTCAGACTGTCCCCTCAGACTGTCCCCTCAGACTGTCCCCTCAGACTGTCCCCTCAGACTGTCCCCTCAGACTGTCCCCTCAGACTGTCCCCTCAGACTGTCCCTGTCCCGTGTGTCTGACCTGGGCCTCAGACACACGGGACACTTCAGGGTGAAACGGCCTCAGAATCAGGACCTAAACCATGTTCAAGGGAAACTGGAAAGACCCTGAGCAGGAGACGCCCCGGGACGGATCAGACTCCCCGGGACGGATCAGACGCCCCGGGACGGATCAGACGCCCCGGGACGGATCAGACGCCCCGGGACGGATCAGACTCCCCGGGACGGATCAGACGCCCCGGGACGGATCAGACGCCCCGGGACGGATCAGACGCCCCGGGACGGATCAGACGCCGCTCATTCACCCCAAACAGGGCTTTGTCAATGGAAACTGCAGTAAAGGTTTATTAATAAAAAATAAAACCTGCAAAATGAAACGATTCTGGACAAATGTCGTCTGGAACGTTTGAAAGGAGTTACTTCAATGAGAGAAATGTCTCCGACTCAGACCCAAAGCACCTGAACCCGACGTCAGTAAAATGTTTAGTTGCAGCTTTAGAACTTAAACCTTCTGTTCAGGATCAAAACGTCTGCAGCGCCAGAACAAATGTTTGACGAGGCTTTGACGCTCTTTGTCCGACAGCAACTCCTGGATGACTTTCCTCGATGTTTCATCGTCGGCGCCGACAACGTGGGCTCGAAGCAGATGCAGACGATCCGGATGTCTCTGCGCGGGAAGGCAGTGGTCCTGATGGGCAAGAACACCATGATGAGGAAGGCCATCCGCGGACACCTGGAGAACAACCCCGCCCTGGAGAAGTAAGTGAGGACAACCGACCCCGCCCTAGAGGGGGAGGAGGGGGGGGAGGACAACCCGGCCCTGGTGGAGGGGGAGCAGGGGGTCACACGCCTCCTGCTGGACTCCTGTGAAAATGCACTGCAGTGAAAAGATGCTTAAGTTTTGGGTTGAAATGAGCTCAAATGTTTCAGTCGGTGTCAGTGACTGCAGGGGGCGACCATGAGCTCGGAGCTCCTTAAATGTGACCCCAGAGTTAGACTGTGGTCCTGCAGCGGCCGCTCAAGCCACACCTGAAGGGCTGAAGGGCGGAGCTCTGACTTGGGCTGGTTTCATGGCTCAGGGGTTTGTGCTTGAGCACAAGTTCAGTTCAGTTTCCTTCACGTTTCAGTCGTGGGTCGTGTTTGTCGTAGGGTCGGGTCACCTGGGCCGCGGGGTCACGTGGGCCGCGGGTCACCTGGGCCGCGGGTCACGTGGGCCGCGCTCACCTGGATCAGGTGGTGCTGTGGAGGTCCAAGTGCAGGTCATCTTCTGGTCAGCTGCTCAGTGCTGCTCGGTCGTTCCCCCTGCAAACATCAAACTGTGTCCTCGCTATCTCTGTCTGACTCTGTGTCAGCCAGGGACGTACGGCCTCAGACACGCTAGAGACACGCTAAAGACACGCTAAAGACGCGAGAAACATGTAGCTCCAGGGACGTACGGGCTAAAGACGCTTGATGTGTCAGTCGTGGGGGTCACTGGTTCAGTCGTGGGTCGGTTGTGGTCGGTGCAGGAGGAGTTCTACGTGTACAAACGGTGTCTGACGTGGGACACCAGACTTGACCCTGAACGAGCCGCAAACCCTGATGTGATGTAACCCCTTCTGTTTCAGGCTGATGTGATGTGACCCCTTCTGTTTCAGGCTGATGTGATGTGACCCCTTCTGTTTCAGGCTGATGTGATGTGACCCCTTCTGTTTCAGGCTGATGTGATGTGACCCCTTCTGTTTGATGTGATGTGACCCCTTCTGTTTCAGGCTGATGTGATGTGACCCCTTCTGTTTCAGGCTGATGTGATGTGACCCCTTCTGTTTCAGGCTGATGTGATGTGACCCCTTCTGTTTGATGTGATGTGACCCCTTCTGTTTCAGGCTGATGTGATGTGACCCTTCTGTTTCAGGCTGTGACCCCCTGATGTGTGACGATGTGATGTGACCCCTTCTGTTTCAGGCTGATGTGATGTGACCCCTTCTGTTTCAGGCTGATGTGATGTGACCCCTTCTGTTTCAGGCTGATGTGATGTGACTGATGATGTGACCCCTTCTGTTTCAGGCTGATGTGATGTGACCCCTTCTGTTTCAGGCTGATGTGATGTGACCCCTTCTGTTTCAGGCTGATGTGATGTGACCCCTTCTGTTTGATGTGATGTGACCCCTTCTGTTTGATGTGATGTGACCCCTTCTGTTTGATGTGATGTGACCCCTTCTGTTTGATGTGATGTGACCCCTTCTGTTTCAGGCTGATGTGATGTGACCCCTTCTGTTTCAGGCTGATGTGATGTGACCCCTTCTGTTTCAGGCTGATGTGATGTGACCCCTTCTGTTTGATGTGATGTGACCCCTTCTGTTTCAGGCTGATGTGATGTGACCCCTTCTGTTTCAGGCTGATGTGATGTGACCCCTTCTGTTTCAGGCTGATGTGATCTAACCCCTTCTGTTTCAGGCTGATGTGATGTGACCCCTTCTGTTTCAGGCTGCTGCCGCACATCCGGGGAAACGTGGGCTTTGTTTTCACTAAAGAGGATTTGGCCGAGGTGCGGGACATGCTGCTGGCAAACAAGGTGAGGCCACACTTCAGAGTTTAAGTGTCATGAGCGCTGGAGGTCACGCGGGTCACGTGGGCCGCGGGTCACGTGGGCCGCGGGTCACGTGGGCCGCGGGGTCACGTGGGCCGCGGGTCACGTGGATCAGGTGGTGCTGTGGAGGTCCAAGTGCAGGTCATCTTCTGGTCAGCTGCTCAGTGCTGCTCGGTCGTTCCCCCTGCAAACATCAAACTGTGTCCTCGCTATCTCTGTCTGACTCTGTGTCAGCCAGGGACGTACGGCCTCAGACACGCTAGAGACATGCTTAAGACATGCTAAACACGCTAAAAACACGTAGCTCCAGGGACATACGGCCTCAGACACGCTAGAGACATGCTTAAGACATGCTAATCACGCTAAAAACACGTAGCTCCAGGGACATACGGCCTCAGACACGCTAGAGACATGCTTAAGACATGCTAAACACGCTAAAAACACGTAGCTCCAGGGACGTACGGCCTCAGACACGCTAGAGACATGCTTAAGACATGCTAAACACGCTAAAAACACGTAGCTCCAGGGACATACGGCCTCAGACACGCTAGAGACATGCTTAAGACATGCTAAACACGCTAAAAACACGTAGCTCCAGGGACGTACGGCCTCAGACACGCTAGAGACACGCTAAAGACATGCTAAACAAGCTAAAAACACGTAGCTCCAGGGACGTACGGCCTCAGACGCGCTAGAGACACGCTAGAGACACGCTAAAGACATGCTAAACACGCTAAAAACACGTAGCTCCAGGGACGTACGGCCTCAGACGCGCTAGAGACACGCTAGAGACACGCTAAAGACATGCTAAACAAGCTAAAAACACGTAGCTCCAGGGACGTACGGCCTCAGACACGCTAGAGACATGCTTAAGACATGCTAAACACGCTAAAAACACGTAGCTCCAGGGACGTACGGCCTCAGACACGCTAGAGACATGCTTAAGACATGCTAAACACGCTAAAAACACGTAGCTCCAGGGACGTACGGCCTCAGACACGCTAGAGACACGCTAGAGACACGCTAAAGACATGCTAAACACGCTAAAAACACGTAGCTCCAGGACGACGGCCTCAGACTAGAGACACGCTAGAGACACGCTAAAGACATGCTAAACACGCTAAAAACACGTAGCTCCAGGGACGTACGGCTGACACGCTAGACACGCTAAAGACATGCTAAACACGCTAAAAACACGTAGCTCCAGGGACGCACGCCTCAGACACGCTAGAGACACGCTACATGCTAAACACGACTCCAGGGACAGACACGCTCTCAGACACGCTAGAGACACGCTAAAGACATGCTAAACAAGCTAAAAACACGTAGCTCCAGGGACGTACGGCCTCAGACGCGCTAGAGACACGCTAAAGACATGCTAAACACGCTAAAAACACATAGCTCCAGGGACGTACGGGCTAAAGACGGGCTAAAGACACGCTAAAGACATGCTAAACACGCTAAAAACACATAGCTCCAGGGACGTACGGGCTAAAGACGGGCTAAAGACGGGCTAAAGACGGGCTAAAGACGGGCTAAAGACGGGCTAAAGACGCGAGAAACATGCTTAAGACATGCTAAACACGCTAAAAACAGTTAGCTCCAGGGACGTACGGCCTCAGACAGGCTAAAACATGCTAAACACACTTAGCTCGTGCTCGCGCTGAAGAGGCTGCCGTTGGGGTTCGACCGTTACATTTGACTCTTGTTTGGTTTAAACTCTGTCTTTAATAAACTCTTAGATTGACTTTAAAGTTCAGACACAGCTTTATGTTTTAAGTGTCGGTCACTTCAGGGTCCAAACTGAAACCAAAGTTTGTGGTTTTGGGTTTTCGTGGAGTTGAACCCGTGTTGACTCGAGTCTTTCTGGTCCAGGTCCCGGCGGCGGCTCGAGCCGGTGGAATCGCCCCGTGTGACGTCACCGTCCCGGCCCAGAACACCGGCCTGGGACCCGAGAAGACCTCCTTCTTCCAGGCTCTGGGCATCACCACCAAGATCTCCAGAGGAACCATCGAGATCCTGGTACGAGCGGGAGGGCACCTGGCTCTGTGGGGGGGCGGGGGCTCTGTGGGGGGCGGGGCCTCTGTGGGACACGCCCTCACGCTGTACTTCTGTTCTTTTCCTCAGAGCGACGTGAGTCTGATCAAGACGGGAGACAAAGTGGGCGCCAGCGAGGCCACGCTGCTGAACATGCTCAACATCTCGCCGTTCTCCTTCGGGCTCATCATCCAACAGGTTTATGACAACGGCAGCGTGTACAGCCCCGAGGTCCTGGACATCACCGAGGCCTCGCTCCACACCAAGTTCCTGGAGGTGAGGGCCGCCCCCTGTGGCCGGGTCAGGTCTCATTACTTCCTGGTTGTAAATGATGACGTCACACTTAGGGCCGGGTGATAAACATGGAATGGTGAGCTGGTCCCTGTGACAATCTGCTGTTTTTGTGAACTCGTCGTCTCGTGATTCCCTGGTTGTCTTTTTAATGACTCATTTGACCTCTTAAAGGCTAGGGCTCATGGATGTATTAAAAGAACTGGATAAGCCCCGCCCCCTCTGTCTGTGTCCCAGATTGATTAGTGGTCGTGTGAGGTACTGCAGCCTTTTTCTAAAATGTCACATTATAATCACAGACAGGACTGAATTATTATCAGTATTTAAATAAAATAGAAGGAAATGTTCTTTTCTACCGTTTATAAAATCACACAAATTACCGTTTTTATCTGAAGTGAGGGATTGTGGTCACGTGGTGCCCTAAAGCAAAGATGGCAGCCTCCGTATCAGGAAGTAAAACAAAGATGGCCGCCTCCGTATCAGGAAGTAAAACAAAGATGGCCGCCTCCGTATCAGGAAGTAAAACAAAGATGGCCGCCTCCGTATCAGGAAGTAAAACAAAGATGGCCGCCTCCGTATCAGGAAGTAAATGCGGAAGTAAGAAACTTTTTTGGGTCATGAGCCAATGAGCTCAGGCCACAGGGATAAACAGGACGGCCATCTTGGATTCATCTTCCAGGTTTTATTCTAGTTCTATGCTAGGGCTGCAGAGTTAAACGAAATCAACACAAAAGTGTAAGTTTAGTGGCTGCAATGAACAAATCAAAGGTTAATTTCTTCCACAAACAAGATGTGTTGCTTTGATTTGAATAAAACCTCCTAACCCTGTAGTTTGTATTTGTACAGACGTGTTCTGAAACCAGCCACAAAAGCACGACAAAAACGTGCAATAACAAACGCCACACAAACGGGACTAAAAGCAACAAAAACATCACTAAAAACGAGAAAGACGCTACAAAATTGTGTTTAAAAATGTGCATTTTAACAGAATCCTATTAAAACGTAAATCTAATCTAATCGCACTGGTCAGAAAACTCACAATTGGACATTTATTCCTAAATCGTGCGGCTCTGTTACAGGCAACTGAAAAAACCAAAGTGAACAGGAATCGTGAAATCACCGTGACAACCACCCTGTCACTTCTGTCACAGCTAAAGTTTTGGATTGACCTTTACCGGGGCCCGGCTCATGTGGATTAGATGCTGTGAGCAGTGGTTCTCAAACTGGGGGTCGTGAGTGGGTCCTGGGGCTGGACCTTCAGAGCCGGCGCTGGGTGCAGAGTCCTGTCGCTCTGTCAGGTCTATGTTCTCAAAGTAAAATCAAACCTTAGATATAAAGTTAAATGATCACTGTGTGTCGCCTCTTTTGTTTGGGGCCCGTGAACGTGAACAGTTATTATTTTTGGGGATCACGACGGAGCGTTTGAGAAGCTGCTGTGGAGGTCCAAGTGCAGGTCATCTTCTGGTCAGCTGCTCAGTGCTGCTCGGTCGTTCCCCCTGCAAACATCAAACTGTGTCCTCGCTATCTCTGTCTGACTCTGTGTCAGCCAGGGACGTACGGCCTCAGACACGCTAAAGACACGCTAAACACGCTAAAAACATGTAGCTCCAGGGACGTACGGCCTCAGACACGCTAAAGACGCGAGAAACATGCTTAAGACATGCTAAACACGCTAAAAACACGTAGCTCCAGGGACGTACGGCCTCAGACACGCTAAAGACATGAGAAACATGCTTAAGACATGCTAAACACGCTAAAAACACGTAGCTCCAGGGACGTACGGCCTCAGACACGCTAGAGACATGCTTAAGACATGCTAAACACGCTAAAAACACGTAGCTCCAGGGACGTACGGCCTCAGACACGCTAAAGACATGAGAAACATGCTTAAGACATGCTAAACACGCTAAAAACACGAGCTCCAGGGACGTACGGCCTCAGACACGCTAGAGACATGCTTAAGACATGCTAAACACGCTAAAAACACGTAGCTCCAGGGACGTACGGCCTCAGACACGCTAAAGACATGAGAAACATGCTTAAGACATGCTAAACACGCTAAAAACACGTAGCTCCAGGGACGTACGGCCTCAGACACGCTAAAGACATGAGAAACATGCTTAAGACATGCTAAACATGCTTCAAAACATGTAGCTCCAGGGACGTACGGCCTCAGACACGCTAAAGACGGACTAAAGACGCGAGAAACATGCTTAAGACATGCTAAACACGCTTAAGACATGTAGCTCCAGGGACGTACGGCCTCAGACACGCTAGAGACGGGCTAAAGACGGGCTACAAACATGCTTAAGACATGCTAAACACGCTAAAGACGTGTAGCTCCAGGGACACGTCTCTGGTCTGCTGCAGGTCAGTGCTGTCTCTGCACAAACCAAACTGACTGCTCTGGGACGCTCTGAACCCTGTCTGCAACCTCTGGTCTGACCCCCCTGGTCCTGGTCTGACTCTGGTCCTGGTCTGACTCTGGTCCTGGTCCCGGTCTGTCTCTGGTCCCTGACTCTGGTCCCGGTCTGACTCTGGTCCCGGTCCTGGCCCCTGGTCTGGGTCTGACTCTGGTCCCTGGTCCTGGTCCCGGTCTGACTCTGGTCCCGGTCTGACTCTGGTCTCTGGTCCCTGTCCCTGTCCCTGGTCCTGGTCCTGGCCCCTGGTCCTGGTCCTGGTCCTGGTCTGACTCTGGTCTCTGGTCCTGGTCCCAGCCCCTAGTCCTGGTCCTGGTCCTGGTCTGTCTCTGGTCTCCTGGTCCTGGTCCCAGCCCCTAGTCCTGGTCCCGGTCCCGGTCTGACTCTGGTCCCGGTCTGACTCTGGTCCCGGTCTGACTCTGGTCCCGGTCTGACTCTGGTCCCGGTCTGACTCTGGTCCCGGTCTGACTCTGGTCCCGGTCTGACTCTGGTCCCGGTCTGACTCTGGTCCCGGTCTGACTCTGGTCCCGGTCTGACTCTGGTCCCGGTCTGACTCTGGTCCCGGTCTGACTCTGGTCCTGGTCTCTGGTCCTGGTCCTGGCCCCTGGTCTGACTCTGGTCCCGGTCTGACTCTGGTCTCTGGTCCCTGTCCCTGGTCCTGGTCTGTCTCTGGTCTCCTGGTCCTGGCCCCTGGTCCTGGTCCTGGTCTGACTCTGGTCTCTGGTCCTGGTCCCAGCCCCTAGTCCTGGTCCTGGTCCTGGTCTGTCTCTGGTCTCCTGGTCCTGGTCCCAGCCCCTAGTCCTGGTCCCGGTCCCGGTCTGACTCTGGTCCCGGTCTGACTCTGGTCCCGGTCTGACTCTGGTCCCGGTCTGACTCTGGTCCCGGTCTGACTCTGGTCCCGGTCTGACTCTGGTCCCGGTCTGACTCTGGTCCCGGTCTGACTCTGGTCCCGGTCTGACTCTGGTCCCGGTCCTGGTCTGACTCTGGTCCCGGTCCTGGTCTGACTCTGGTCCCGGCCCCTGGTCCTGGTCCTGGTCTGACTCTGGTCCCGGTCCGTCTCCTGGTCCTGGTCCTGGTCCCGGTCTGACTCTGGTCCCGGTCCGTCTCTGGTGTCCTGGTCCTGGTCCCGGTCCCGGTCTGACTCTGGTCCCGGTCCGTCTCTGGTGTCCTGGTCCTGGTCCCGGTCCTGGTCTGACTCTGGTCCCGGTCCCGGTCCTGGTCTGACTCTAGTCCTGGTCCCGGTCCTGGTCTGACTCTGGTCCCGGTCCCGGTCCCGGTCTGACTCTAGTCCTGGTCCCGGTCCCGGTCTGACTCTGGTCCTGGTCCCGGTCCCGGTCTGACTCTGGTCCTGGTCCCGGTCCCGGTCTGACTCTGGTCTGTTTCAGGGCGTGAGGAACGTGGCGAGTGTGTGTCTGGAGATCGGGTACCCCACTCTGGCCTCCATCCCTCACTCCATCATCAACGGGTACAAGCGGGTCCTCGCCGTCGCTGTGGAGACGGACTACTCCTTCCCCCTCGCCGACAAGGTACGTACAGACTCCGCCCCCGACGACGGCGCCGAGGCCCAAACATTTACCAGACGTCGACCTGAGAGTGTGAGGTCTGAGCGTTAACGGCCTCTCTCCTCTCCCTCCCTCCATCTCCTCCTCTCTCTCTCCTCTCTCCCTCCTCCCCTCTCTCCCTCCTCCTCTCCCCCTCCATCTCCTCCTCTCTCCCTCCTCTCTCTCCCTCCCTCTCTCTCCCTCTCTCCCTCTCTCCTCCTCTCCCCCTCCTCTCTCTCCCTCCTCTCTCCCTCCTCTCTCCCTCCATCTCCTCCTCTCTCCCTCCCTCTCTCTCTCCCTCTCTCTCTCCCTCCCTCTCTCTCTCCTCCTCTCTCTCCCTCTCTCTCTCTCTCCTCCTCCTCTCTCCCTCCTCTCCCCCTCCTCCTCTCTCCCTCCTCCTCTCCCCCTCCTCCTCTCTCCCTCTCTCTCTCTCTCCCTCCTCCTCTCTCTCCCTCCTCCTCCTCTCCCTCCTCCTCTCTCTCCCTCCTCCTCTCCCCCTCCCTCCTCCTCTCTCTCTCCCTCCCCCTCTCTCTCTCCCTCCTCCCCCCCTCCCCTCAGGTGAAGGCGTTCCTGGCTGACCCTACGGCGTTCGCGGTGGCTGCTCCGGTGGCGGCTGCAGAGTCGGCGGCTGCTCCGGCGGCCGCCAAAGAGGAGGTGAAGGAGGAGAGCGAGGAGTCGGACGACGACATGGGCTTCGGCCTCTTCGACTAAACGTCTCACTTTGGTCAATAAACATAAACGTCTGAAATGAGTTTGGTGTTTTCTATGAGCCGCACCTGTCTCTGCAGAGCGGCCCACATTCAAGAGAGGCCCACATTTAAGAGCCCCATGAGCGGCCCGCATTCATGACCCCAGAGCGGCCCACATTCAAGAGCGGCCCACATTTAAGAGCCCCATGAGCGGCCCACATTCAAGAGAGGCCCACATTTAAGAGCCCCATGAGCGGCCCGCATTTAAGAGCCCCATGAGCGGCCCGCATTCAAGAGCGGCCCACATTCATGACCCCAGAGCGGCCCACATTCATGGCCCCAGAGAGGCCCACATTTAAGCGCCCCATGAGCGGCCCGCATTTAAGAGCTGCCCCATTCAATGGGCGGCCCACATTCATGGGCCCCAGAGCGGCCCACATTCAAGAGCGGCCCACATTCAAGAGCGGCCCGCATTCATGGCCCCAGAGCGGCCCGCATTCATGGCCCCAGAGCGGCCCGCATTCATGGCCCCAGAGCGGCCCGCATTCAAGGCCCCAGAGCGGCCCGCATTCAAGGCCCCAGAGCGGCCCGCATTCATGGCCCCAGAGCGGCCCGCATTCATGGCCCCAGAGCGGCCCGCATTCATGGCCCCAGAGCGGCCCACATTCATGGCCCCAGAGCGGCCCACATTCATGACCCAAGAGCGGCCCACATATGACCCCAGAGCGCCCACATTCATGACCCCAGAGCGCCTACATGACCCATGACCCCAGAGCGGCCCACATTCATGACCCCAGAGCGGCCCACATTCATGACCCCAGAGCGGCCCACATTCATGACCCCAGAGCGGCCCACATTCATGACCCCAGAGCGGCCATCAGAGCGCCCATGAGCGCCCACATTCATGACCCCCCAGAGCGGCCCACATTCAAGAGCGGCCCGCATTCATGACCTTAGAACGGCCCACATTCATGGCCCCAGAGCGGCCCGCATTCATGGCCCCAGAGCGGCCCACATTCAAGAGCGGCCCACATTCATGACCTTAGAGCGGCCCACATTCATGGCCCCAGAGCGGCCCGCATTCATGACCTTAGAACGGCCCACATTCATGGCCCCAGAGCGGCCCACATTCATGACCCCAGAGCGGCCCACATTCATGACCCCAGAGCGGCCCACATTCATGGCCCCAGAGCGGCCCGCATTCATGACCTTAGAACGGCCCACATACATGACCCCAGAGCGGCCCACATACATGACCCCAGAGCGGCCCACATTCATGACCCCAGAGCGGCCCACATTCATGACCCCAGAGCGGCCCACATTCATGACCCCAGAGCGGCCCACATTCATGACCCCAGAGCGGCCCACATTCATGACCCCAGAGCGGCCCACATTCATGACCCCAGAGCGGCCCACATTCATGACCCCAGAGCGGCCCACATTCATGACCCCAGAGCGGCCCACAAACATGACCCCAGAGCGGCCCACATTCATGACCCCAGAGCGCCCATTCATGACCCAGAGCGCCCGCATTCATGACCCCAGAGCGGCCCACATTCATGACCCCAGAGCGGCCCATGAGCGGCCCACATTCATGACCCCAGAGCGGCCCACATTCATGACCCCAGAGCGGCCCACATTCATGACCCCAGAGCGGCCCACATACATGACCCCAGAGCGGCCCACATTCATGACCCCAGAGCGGCCCACATACATGACCCCAGAGCGGCCCACATTCATGACCCCAGAGCGGCCCATGAGCGGCCCACATTCATGACCCCAGAGCGGCCCATGAGCGGCCCACATTCAAGAGCGGCCCACATTCATGACCTAAAGGAGGATCAGGTGAACAACTGTGACACAAAAATGATAAATTTTAATTCAACTCTAAAAACACTAAACACAAACCTGTGTCGCACTCAGTTATTCACCCAGAGGCCCCGTCATTCACACTAAACACAAACCTGTGAAACAGAATCAAACACAATCAGAACAAACAATAAAAACATCAAACACTCGATCAGCTCTGAGTCCTGAGACACAAGTGTGTGATATAAGAGTGTTCTACGGGAGATTTTAATATTTGAACAAAACGTGTAGAAAAGGACACAAACTGTTAAAGGCCCAACGAGAACCACAGACAAACCTGGAGCTGGTGAAAGTGAAAGTGAAAGTGAAACAGAATCATCTGAGGATCAGCTCCAGCTTAAACACTTTAAGAACGAAATGTGTGCAATTTATCCAAAACGAGACAAACAGGTGACTCTGAACGTGGACAAATGTTTAAATCATCTGTAACAAACATTAACACATTTAACCTTTAGATGGAACAAACATGTGACCAGGGTTTGGAGAAGATTTAGAGAAAAAGACTCAAAAAGATCTAAAATGAACCTGAACCTGACACTTCATCTGTGAGAACCTTCAACACAAAGACCAGAGAAGTGTTTATCCAACATTCAACCGACAAACGACAACGACAAAGATAGAAATGAAAGGAGAGAACTCTAAGTAATCAAACACGACGCTTTAGAATCACAAACTGTTTGAATTATTTTATTGATTCAAACCTAGAACTCTAAAATAACTTTAATATTTGTGAAATAATGGGTTTGATCTACAAGACCTTAGACTTATCTGTTAATGAGGCTCAAGTACAAGTCTAACTCTAAGTCTAACTCTAAGTCTAACTCTAAGTCTAACTCTAAGTCTAACTCTAAGTCTAACTCTAAGTCTAACTCTAAGTCTGACTCTAAGTCTAACTCTAACTAAGTCTAACTCCAAGTCTAACTCCAAGTCTAACTCCAAGTCTAACTCTGACTCTAAGTCTAACTCTAAGTCTAACTCTAACTAAGTCTAACTCTAAGTCTAACTCTAAGTCTAACTCTAAGTCTAACTCTGATTCTAACTCTAAGTCTAACTCTAAGTCTAACTCTGATTCTAAGTCTAACTCTAAGTCTAACTCTAAGTCTAACTCTGACTCTGAGTCTGACTCTGACTCTGACTCTAAGTCTAACTCTAAGTCTAACTCTAAGTCTAACTCTAAGTCTAACTCTAAGTCTGACTCTGACTCTGAGTCTGACTCTGACTCTGACTCTAAGTCTAACTCTAAGTCTAACTCTAAGTCTAACTCTAAGTCTAACTCTAAGTCTAACTCTAAGTCTAACTCTAAGTCTAACTCTAAGTCTAACTCTAAGTCTAACTCTAAGTCTAACTCTAAGTCTAACTCTAAGTCTAACTCTAAGTCTAACTCTAAGTCTAACTCTAAGTCTAACTCGAAGTCTAACTCGAAGTCTAACTCTAAGTCTAACTCTGAGTCTAACTCTGAGTCTGAGTCTGACTCTAACTCTAAGTCTAACTCTAAGTCTAACTCTGACTCTAACTCTGACTCTGACTCTAAGTCTAACTCTAAGTCTAACTCTGACTCTAACTCTAAGTCTAACTCTAAGTCTAACTCTGATTCTAACTCTAAGTCTGACTCTAACTCTGACTCTAACTCTAAGTCTAACTCTGACTCTAACTCTGACTCTAACTCTAAGTCTAACTCTAAGTCTAACTCTAAGTCTAACTCTAAGTCTAACTCTAAGTCTAACTCTAAGTCTAAGTCTGACTCTGAGTCTGACTCTGAGTCTGACTCTAAGTCTGACTCTAACTCTGACTCTAACTCTAAGTCTAACTCTAAGTCTAACTCTGACTCTAACTCTAAGTCTAACTCTAAGTCTAACTCTGATTCTAACTCTAAGTCTGACTCTAACTCTGACTCTAACTCTAAGTCTAACTCTAAGCCTGACTCTAAGTCTAACTCTAAGTCTAACTCTAAGTCTAACTCTAAGTCTAACTCTAACTCTAACTCTAACTCGTCGTGTTAAAACACAGATCTGATATAATTACATTTATATTAATAAATCATTCTCAGACACATTCCCTGCAGCTTTTACAAAAGTCAAAGTGAAGATGAACAGGATGTGACCAGCTCCAGGCTGTAACTCAGGCCCAGGGGCCAAATGTGGCCCCTGGGCCTGAGTGAACCGGCCCACACTGAGGGTGAACCGGCCCACATTGAGGGTGAACCGGCCCACATTGAGGGTGAACCGGCCCACATTGAGGGTGACCTGGCCCACATTGAGGGTGAACCGGCCCACATTGAGGGTGACCTGGCCCACATTGAGGGTGACCTGGCCCACATTGAGGGTGAACCGGCCCACATTGAGGGTGAACCGGCCCACATTGAGGGTGAACCGGCCCACATTGAGGGTGACCCGGCCCACATTGAGGGTGAACCGGCCCACATTGAGAGTGAACCGGCCCACATTGAGGGTGACCAGGCACACATTGAGGGTGAACCGGCCCACATTGAGAGTGAACCGGCCCACATTGAGGGTGACCTGGCCCACATTGAGGGTGAACCGGCCCACATTGAGGGTGAACCGGCCCACATTGAGGGTGAACCGGCCCACATTGAGGGTGAACCGGCCCACATTGAGGGTGAACCGGCCCACATTGAGGGTGAACCGGCCCACATTGAGGGTGAACCGGCCCACATTGAGGGTGACCTGGCCCACATTGAGGGTGAACCGGCCCACATTGAGGGTGACCTGGCCCACATTGAGGGTGACCTGGCCCACATTGAGGGTGAACCGGCCCACATTGAGGGTGAACCGGCCCACATTGAGGGTGAACCGGCCCACATTGAGGGTGACCCGGCCCACATTGAGGGTGAACCGGCCCACATTGAGAGTGAACCGGCCCACATTGAGGGTGACCTGGCACACATTGAGGGTGAACCGGCCCACATTGAGAGTGAACCGGCCCACATTGAGGGTGACCCGGCCCACATTGAGGGTGAACTGCCCACATTGAGGGTGAACCGCCCACATTGAGGGTGAACCGCCCACATTGAGGGTGAACCGGCCCACATTGAGGGTGAACCGGCCCACATTGAGGGTGAACCGGCCCACATTGAGAGTGAACCGGCCCACATTGAGAGTGAACCGGCCCACATTGAGGGTGAACCGGCCCACATTGAGGGTGAACCGGCCCACATTGAGGGTGAACCGGCCCACATTGAGGGTGAACCGGCCCACATTGAGGGTGAACCGGCCCACATTGAGGGTGAACCGGCCCACATTGAGGGTGAACCGGCCCACATTGAGGGTGAACCGGCCCACATTGAGGGTGACCCGGCCCACATTGTCCTGATAAGTTCTATTCACAGCACGTTTCACATTTTCTACAATTCAACCTGAATCACTCACATTTGGTGCGACACAGACACAGACCTGGTGTTAATGAGGCTGATGTGGGCGGAGCTTAAACATCAGCCTCATTGACCTGATGTTAATGAGGCTGATGTGGGCGGAGCTTAAACATCAGCCTCATTGACCTGGTGTTAATGAGGCTGATGTGGGCGGAGCTTAAACGTCAGCCTCATTGACCTGATGTTAATGAGGCTGATGTGGGCGGAGCTTAAACATCAGCCTCATTGACCTGGTGTTAATGAGGCTGATGTGGGCGGAGCTTAAACGTCAGCCTCATTGACCTGGTGTTAATGAGGCTGATGTGGGCGAGCAAACGTCAGCCTCATTGACCTGATGTTAATGAGGCTGATGTGGGCGGAGTTAAACATCAGCCTCATTGACCTGATGTTAATGAGGCTGATGTGGGCGGAGTTAAACATCAGCCTCATTGACCTGATGTTAATGAGGCTGATGTGGGCGGAGTTAAACATCAGCCTCATTGACCTGGTGTTAATGAGGCTGATGTGGGCGGAGCTTAACATCAGCCTAATTGACCTGATGTTAATGAGGCTGATGTGGGCGGAGCTTAAACATCAGCCTCATTGACCTGGTGTTAATGAGGCTGATGTGGGCGGAGCTTAAACATCAGCCTCATTGACCTGGTGTTAATGAGGCTGATGTGGGCGGAGCTTAAACATCAGCCTCATTGACCTGATGTTAATGAGGCTGATGTGGGCGGAGCTTAAACATCAGCCTCATTGACCTGATGTTAATGAGGCTGATGTGGGCGGAGCTTAAACATCAGCCTCAGTGACCTGATGTTAATGAGGCTGATGTGGGCGAGCTTAAACATCAGCCTCATTGACCTGATGTTAATGAGGCTGATGTGGGCGGAGCTTAAACATCAGCCTCATTGACCTGATGTTAATGAGGCTGATGTGGGCGGAGCTTAAACATCAGCCTCATTGACCTGATGTTAATGAGGCTGATGTGGGCGGAGCTTAAACATCAGCCTCATTGACCTGATGTTAATGAGGCTGATGTGGGCGGAGCTTAAACATCAGAGAAAAGCAGCTTTGAACGTTTCTCGATGGATTCGTGGCCCTCGATGGTTGTTTGGACGCCCCCTGGTGTACCTCGGCTCCCTCGATGGATGTTTGGCCCCTGGAGCACGTGTTCTGCCTCGAAGGTCAACGATGTGTGGCTCGTCTGAAGAGCATCCATCTCCCAGTGCATTCTGGGAGCAGCTGATCTACAGAGACTTTATTGACCTTACTCTGCCCCGCCCACTTCTGCCCCGCCCACTTTTGTTGTAAACGCACTTCCGTTTGACGAGAACTCTGTTAAAGCTAATGACGAACAAGGGAAAAGTCTGAGGCTAAAATGTCACATAAAGTCGATGGATTTGAGTCAAATGTTTAATGAACACGAGACACAACACGTCACACGCTCCGGCCTCTGAAAACGCCTTTTGGACTCAAACACTTCAGATCGTTCTCTGGATCTTCACGGCGTCCGAGGTTTAACCCAGAACCAGATCCAACCAGTGTTTGAGGCACTTCAGGCACAACCTGCTCCTGATGTTTGATTCTTCCATTGAATCCACTTCATCCATAGATTTCTCTGACATTGTTTTCTTCAAATGCATTTTTAAAGATCATTAAAGTAGATCCACACAAACTGTACAATCTGGACTCAACACATTTAGAACAAACAAGGATTTGAATAAAAGAGACAAAAACGCAACTAAAGGCGACAAACTCCAAAGGCCGTTTTCCCAGAGACAAAGATCAGCCTAAAGTGTTCAGTCAGATCTAGTTTAATCTAAATAATAATCCAAATCCTCTGTACATTTTTATAACTAAAATGTGACAAAATGAACAAGAAATTTAAACCTGGTTCTGTCCATTTTTCAGATTTAAATGTCACAAATGTGTGTCTTATTTCTATGAAAACATGACACGATGAAACACATTTTTTCTTATAAACCACAGCAGGAGTTTAACATTCATATCTTTTTTTTTCAAGTGAACTTTATTAAATGGTGCTTCAGATGTTTTAATGTGAACACTTTATGGTTCGGGGTCGTTCTCCATGTTTTCTGTTCGTTTGTCATTTTAGATCATTGTTTTGCTTCTTGTCTCATACTTTTGCTCTCTTCTGATTGGCCGTTTGCTGGATCCTAAACACTGAAGCTGATTCTCTGAGACACAGGTCTGTCCCATCAGAAGGAGCTCCTGGAGAACCCCCTGGTCCTGATGGGACGTCTGCAGCAGCTCCACAGGACGCCTGGACCACGGCAGGTCCTGAGTCTGAAGGTCTGAAGATGAGGACTTCAGCTGAGCCTGATCTTCTCCTCAGTCCTGCCCCAGGACAAGGCCCCGGACCCAAACATCAGACGCCTTATCCTACGAATCACGCCTCCTGCATGGAAATCCCAGAGTCAGATCAGCCTACGGATCGGCCTCCTGCTGGTGCCAGAGTCAGGACTAAACATGGACCGGCCTCCTGCTGGTGCCAGAGTCAGGACTAAACATGGACCGGCCTCCTGCTGGTGCCAGAGTCAGGACTAAACATGGACCGGCCTCCTGCTGGTGCCAGAGTCAGGACTAAACATGGACCGCCTCCTGCTGGTGCCAGAGTCAGGACTAAACATGGACCCGGCCTCCTGCTGGTGCCAGAGTCTTGACTAATCTTGGACCGGCCTCCCGCTGGTGCCAGAGTCAGGACTAAACATGGACCGGCCTCCTGCTGGTGCCAGAGTCAGGACTAAACATGGACCGGCCTCCTGCTGGTGCCAGGGTCAGGACTAAACATGGACCGGCCTCCTGCTGGTGCCGGCCTCCCGCTGGTGCCAGCCTCCTGCTGGTGCCAGAGTCAGGACTAAACATGGACCAGAGTCAGGACTAAACATGGACCAGAGTCAGGACTAAACATGGACCGGCCTCCCGCTGGTGCCGGCCTCCCGCTGGTGCCGGCCTCCCGCTGGTGCCGGCCTCCCGCTGGTGCCGGCCTCCCGCTGGTGCCGGCCTCCCGCTGGTGCCGGCCTCCCGCTGGTGCCGGCCTCCCGCTGGTGCCGGCCTCCCGCTGGTGCCGGCCTCCCGCTGGTGCCGGCCTCCTGCTGGTGCCTCTGTGGTTTGTGTGATTCGTGCTCCACAGATAAACCTGTCCATTATTTTCAGTTTGTTTTATGAGTCCAGAGGAAAGTACTGGATCAAAAGTAAAAGGACCTCATTTGTGTGTTTTATTTCTGCCCTGAATCTGAACTCAAAGTTAAAAGTGTTTTAATCCAGAGGAGGTTTGTGTTTGTGTCTGAGTTCGATGGTTTAGTCCCAGCTTCAGTCTCAAATCACACGACGCTTTGACAGTTTTCAAACTCTGCGTGAAATACTTTGACTTCTGACTCGTGAAGTTCATTTTAAAGTACTTTAATACTTTGATTATTGACACTTTTAGTAAATCTTTGCTCCTGAAGCTGAACTTCTACAACATCGAGTTCTTCTTCATCAGAGACAAAACCCAAAGACATAAATGTGAAGAAGTTTGTCTCACCTCGGCTTTTACTGACGCTGTTTCTCCTCAGTTTGTCTTCTTTGTCTTCAATTTCTCCTCAGGTTCCTCCTCGGTTCTATGTAATAACTGGTTAATAACTGTTTAATAACTGTGTAATAACTGTAATAACTGTAATAACTATGTAATAACTGTGTAATAACTGTAATAACTATGTAATAACTGTAATAACTGTAATAACTATGTAATAACTGTGTAATAACTGTGTAATAACTGTAATAACTATGTAATAACTGTGTAATAACTGTAATAACTATGTAATAACTGTAATAACTGTAATAACTATGTAATAACTGTGTAATAACTGTGTAATAACTGTAATAACTATGTAATAACTGTGTAATAACTGTAATAACTATGTAATAACGGTGTAATAACTGTGTAATAACTGTAATAACTGTAATAACTATGTAATAACTGTGTAATAACTATGTAATAACTGTAATAACTGTAATAACTATGTAATAACTGTGTAATAACTGTAATAACTATGTAATAACTGTGTAATAACTGTGTAATAACTGTAATAACTATGTAAATACTGTGTAATAACTGTAATAACTTTGTAATAACGGTGTAATAACTGTGTAATAACTGTGTAATAACTGTAATAACTATGTAATAACTGTAATAACTGTAATAACTATGTAATAACTGTGTAATAACTGTAATAACTATGTAATAACGGTGTAATAACTATGTAATAACTGTGTAATAACTGTAATAACTATGTAATAACTGTGTAATAACTGTAATAACTATGTAATAACGGTGTAATAACTGTAATAACTGTGTAATAACTGTAATAACTATGTAATAACGGTGTAATAACTGTGTAATAACTATGTAATAACTGTAATAACTGTAATAACTATGTAATAACTGTAATAACTGTGTAATAACTGTGTAATAACTGTGTAATAACTATGTAATAACTATGTAAACACGACACGCCCAGTTTGTGTCACTTTTAATGAAAACATTTGGGTCAAATGTGGACAGAGCCACTTTACATTTTGTGGGAAAAGATTCAAAAAAAGAGAAATCTGTAAACGAAAATGACATTCACCATAAAAGAGTCTTCAGTTTGAGCCGCGAGAGCCAGAGTTCAAGAATAAAAGTCTTGGGCTGATTTTACGCCCCAGGACCCTCGGGTCGTTGGTTCAGGACCCTCAGGTCGTTGGTTCTACGCCCCAGGACCCTCGGGTGGTTGGTTCAGGACCCTCGGGTGGTTGGTTCAGGACCCTCGGGTGGTTGGTTCAGGACCCTCAGGTCGTTGGTTCAGGACCCTCAGGTCGTTGGTTCAGGACCCTCGGGTGGTTGGTTCTACGCCCCAGGATCCTCGGGTGGTTGGTTCTACGCCCCAGGACCCTCAGGTGGTTGGTTCAGGACCCTCGGGTGGTTGGTTCTAGGCCCCAGGACCCTCGGGTGGTTGGTTCTAGGCCCCAGGACCCTCGGGTGGTTGGTTCTACGCCCCAGGACCCTCGGGTGGTTGGTTCTAGGCCCCAGGACCCTCGGGTGGTTGGTTCTAGGCCTCAGGACCCTCAGGTCGTTGGTTCTAGGCCTCAGGACCCTCAGGTCGTTGGTTCTAGGCCTCAGGACCCTCAGGTCGTTGGTTCTAGGCCTCAGGACCCTCGGGTGGTTGGTTCTAGGCCCCAGGACCCTCGGGTGGTTGGTTCTAGGCCTGCATGACGGGCCGCGCCTCCTTGGCCCTCAGGTCGACCCCTGACCCCGCGAAGCCGGTGCCTCCTCGCTGCAGGAGGATGATGTCTCTGTCGTTGAGTTTGTCTCCGGTCATTGGGTCCGTCATGTCCTTCTTGATGAGTTTGTCGACGCACTCCTGGGTCACCACGGCCCCCGAGGGCCGCAGCACGGCGCAGGGCACGCTGTTCCCGAGCGCGTCCCGGGTCACGGCGCACACGTAGCGCTCCTGTCGGCTCAGCAGCTTGACCCGCTCCAGACCCGGGTCGAGCGGCGTGAAGCGCACGTCCACCAGCTCGTTCATCCTGAGGGGACGTCCCGACATGGGGCACAGCACCACTTTGCTGGGCTTCTTGAGGGGCGCGGCTTTGGCCTCCGGCGTCAGACACGGGACCCAGAAGCTGGGCAGACTCTTACTGGAGCCGGCCACGACCACGTCCCCCGCGCCCTCCGCCTTGGGCTCGTCTTTGGAGGAGAACGGGTTGATGGGTTTGGACACGATGTTGCTCTCGCTGGTTTTGAACTGCTCCACCTTCTGCTTCTCGGCGGACTTGGACTCGGTCCGGTCCGTGCTCTTCAGCGCCTGCTTCTGCTTCTCGTAGGCCTTGGTCTTCTTGGCGATCTGGGTCTTCTGGTGCAGGATGTACTCCAGGATGGCCTGCTTCTCGTACAGGAAGCCGTCGGGCGTCACCACCGGGTCTTTGCACGGCTGCAGCGACAGGCAGCAGCAGTCGAAGTCCTTGATGGCGTCTTTGCCCAGACGGATGCTCTGGGTGCCGTACCCCGACGCCGCCGTGTCCTTCTTCTTCTCGTGGTAGGTGTAGACGGCGCCCGCCGTGCAGTTCTTACCGTGACGCGTCATCGCGAGGTTTCACTGCAAAGTAACGAAGAAGAACGAAGTGATCAGACGACACCGGAACAAGAAAGACCATCGTGATCTGAACAAATGTGTCTCGTCACAAACACTTTAAATGATGTTTGTGTGAAGCACATTATTTTAGTTTGAACGAAAACGAGACGTTTGAACACATTTTGAACCAAATAAAGGCTAAATCTGGGACTGAAGGTTGAACATTAATGAAGTGTGTTATGGGTTTGATTGAATGTCACGTGTTTGTTGTGACGTCTCTTTAAACTCGTCCTGATCGTGTCGTTCATGATCCTCATTGAACGGAACGAGAATTAGAACAAATAATGTCCTCAAAGTGGCACAGACAGAACACTGAACAGACAGAGGCACACGCTGGTTCAGTGTTTCATCCGGACTCGTGTGACACTTTAGTCCCGTTCATCAGATGGAGTTGTTTGGACTCAGCTCCAGTTGATCCAAACAAACCCTTAAATCCTCCTTAAACACCGCGGTCCTGCGAACATCCGGGGACTGCACTCATTACAACAAACACACGTTTTATCTCATTTACAGATTTAAATCCACAAACGTTTGTGGCTTTGTTTAAACTAAAAGCAGGAAGAGCGTTAGCCTGTGAGCTAACGGCTAAGAGCTAACGGCTAAGAGCTAACGTTAGCACAACAATGAAATGTCCATAAACTTCACATTTTCACCTTTTACGGTGGGCCACGCGCTCAGATCGTTCAGATGTCACGACAAACGGACAAAAGCGACGAGTGTTTTTACCGGAAGCAGCGCGTGTTTGAGTCTGCGCCGTGTCCGAGCGCCCCCTGGCGGCGCCGACAGGACCAACACGAGAGGGTTATATTAAATGTGATGCATTTCTGTGAGTTTAAATAGAAAATAATATATTTAACACATTCATCAAAGAATTTGGTTTCTTTGCCTCGAAAACGTCGGCTCTCACTTTAAATGGATTTATCACAGAATGAATTGTTTAACCCCAAAGAATCAAAGAAGAATGTGAGGCAAAGGTGTGTGTTTGAGAAGAAAAACTCTGAAATGATAAATGATATAAATATAGAGAGAATAAAGACATTTTAATTGTGACTTGAGTCGTCGTCGTTTGGTTAAACATCACAAGTTCCACATTTCAGGAAAAACACATTTATTTACATTTACACAGAAAGTGGTTTAAGAAACAAACACAGTGGCAGATTTATATATTAGTTTGTGTTTGTGTTAAGACGAGCTTAAGGACGATGGTTTAAAGGAACAGGAACAACATCTAAAACGTGTGGATTGAAGGTCACGGTTCAGGTTCAGATCACGAGCCTCGAGAGAAGAAGAAACAGACACATCGTTCACTGAAGACGGTCCAAACATTTAAACTGGACGAGTAAAAAACATTCAAATAAACACGATCAGAGAAACACGAGTGAAACGTAAATATAAAGAACAAATGTGGTTTGTGTCGGAGGAAAAGGCTTCATCTGCTCGAGCCGACGCTTCTGTCCTCGAACACCGTGATCTCCACCTGGAGGAGGTTCAGGAAACAAACTGAGGGTCTGAGGCTTTTACCACGAGGTCCACCTAGTTTAGACCTGGTTTAGACCTGGTTTAGTCCTGGTTTAGACCTGGTTTAGACCTGGTTCGGTCATGGTTTAGTCCTGGTTCAGTTCAGTCCTGGTTTAGTCCTGGTTTAGACCTGGTTTAGACTTGGTTCAGGTCTCGGTCCTGGTTCAGTCCTGGTTCAGTCCTGGTTCAGTCCTGGTTCAGTCCTGGTCCAGTCCTGGTCCAGTCCTGGTTCAGTCCTGGTTCAGTCCTGGTTCAGTCCTGGCTCAGTCCTGGCTCAGTCCTGGCTCAGTCCTGGCTCAGTCCTGGCTCAGTCCTGGCTCAGTCCTGGTTCCGTCCTGGTTCAGTCCTGGTTCAGTCCTGGTTCAGTCCTGGTTCAGTCCTGGTCTAGTCCTGGTTCAGTCCTGGTTTAGTCCTGGTTCAGTCCTGGCTCAGTCCTGGTTCCGTCCTGGCTCAGTCCTGGCTCAGTCCTGGTTCAGTCCTGGTCTAGTCCTGGTCCAGTCCTGGTCTAGTCCTGGTTCAGTCCTGGTCTAGTCCTGGTTCAGTCCTGGTCTAGTCCTGGTCCAGTCCTGGTCTAGTCCTGGTTCAGTCCTGGTCTAGTCCTGGTCCAGTCCTGGTCTAGTCCTGGTTCAGTCCTGGTCTAGTCCTGGTCCAGTCCTGGTCTAGTCCTGGTTCAGTCCTGGTCTAGTCCTGGTTCAGTCCTGGTCTAGTCCTGGTCCAGTCCTGGTCTAGTCCTGGTCCAGTCCTGGTTCAGTCCTGGTCTAGTCCTGGTTTAGTCCTGGTTTAGTCCTGGCTCAGTCCTGGTTCAGTCCTGGCTCAGTCCTGGTTCCGTCCTGGTCCAGTCCTGGTTCAGTCCTGGCTCAGTCCTGGTTCCGTCCTGGTTCAGTCCTGGTTTAGTCCTGGTTCAGTCCTGGCTCAGTCCTGGTTCCGTCCTGGCTCAGTCCTGGTTCCGTCCTGGTCCAGTCCTGGTTCAGTCCTGGTTCAGTCCTGGTTCAGTCCTGGTTCCGTCCTGGTTCAGTCCTGGTTCAGTCCTGGTTCAGTCCTGGCTCAGTCCTGGTCTAGTCCTGGTTCAGGTGAAGGATACGACCCGGAGGCCCCTCTCGATGGGGTCCGTCAGCAGGAGGCCTCTCGGGGCGTAGATCTTCTCGTTCTGGTCTTTTATGAACCTCGAGATCTTCTTCAGAACCTGGAAACAAACCACAGCTTCATTTAGAAACGACAGAACGACCTCAGACGACTGAACCCTCTGTAGTGTGTCTGGGGGACACTCTGGGGGACACTCACCCTCTGTAGTGCGTCTGGGGGACACTGTGGGGACACTCTGGGGACACTCTGGGGGACACTGTGGGGGACACTCTGGGGGACACTCACCCTCTGTAGAGAGTCTGGGGGACACTCTGGGGGACACTCTGGGGACACTCACCCTCTGTAGTGCCTGGGGGACACTGTGGGGACACTCTGGGGGACACTCACCTCTCTGTAGTGTGTCTGGGGGACACTCTGGGGGGACACTGTGGGGACACTGTGGGGACACAGTGGGACACTGTGGGGACACTGTGGGGACACTGTGGGGACACTGTGGGGACACTGGGGGACACTCACCCTCTGTAGTGCGTCTGGCGGACACTGAGGGGACACTCTGGGGGACACTCTGGGGGACACTGGGGGACACTGGGGGGACACTCACCCTCTGGAGTGCCTGGGGGGACACTCTGGGGGACACTCTGGGGGACACTAGGGGACACTCACCCTCTGTAGTGCGTCTGGGGGACACTCTGGGGGACACTAGGGGACACTCACCTTCTCGTAGTGCGTCTGGGGGACACTCAGGGGACACTAGGGGACACTCACCTTCTCGTAGTGCGTCTGGGGGGGGACACTCTGGGGGACACTCTGGGGGACACTATGGGGGACACTAGGGGGGACACTCACCTTCTCGTAGTGCGTCTGGGGGGGACACTCTGGGGGACACTAGGGGGGGACACTCACCTTCTCGTAGTGCGTCAGGGGGGGACACTCTGGGGGACACTCTGGGGGACACTCTGGGGGACACTCTGGGGGACACTGGGGGGGACACTCTGGGGGACACTCACCTTCTCGTAGTGCGTCTGGGGGGGACACTCTGGGGGACACTCTGGGGGACACTCTGGGGGACACTCAGGGGGACACTGGGGGACACTCTGGGGGACACTCACCTTCTCGTAGTGCGTCTGGGGGGGACACTTCGGGGGAAACTCACCTTCTCGTAGTGCGTCTGGGGGGGACACTCTGGGGGACACTAGGGGGGGACACTCTGGGGGACACTCACCTTCTCGTAGTGCGTCTGGGGGGGGACACTCTGGGGGACACTGGGGGGGACACTCTGGGGGACACTCACCTTCTCGTAGTGCGTCTCTAGACAGAGGAACACGGTGTACGCCGTCAAACAGGCCAAACATCCCTCCAGATACGATCGACCTCCGAGTTTCTCTGCTTCGGCGTAAAGATTGTTGAGCGTCTGCATCGTCTCCTCGAACTGCTGCTTGTCCACCTTCAACACAAACAGAGACACGCCTCACGTCAGTGTTTGTGCTTCTGTTCAACGTCAGAACCAAAGAAAGGCTGAGATTTGAAGAGAGACAATCACAAATAACTCATTGGTTTTTGACATTTAATACTGTCCCTGTCTTTGTTGTAAAAGCTCTGCCTGAAAAGCGATATAATTCTACATCGTTTGCTTAAACCACATTTATTTCCTTTGTTTTCTGGAATAATAAAAAAACTGAGAAAAAAAAGTTATTTTGATATAATTTCACACAAAACGCCAAAAATGGGCCGCACAAGATTACGGCACTGTTTCAAAATGGTGGATCAATAACTTTGTTTAAATAAAAGTCACAGGGTCGTCAACGCTGTTTTAAGATCGAGATGTTTCGACTTCTATCCAGCCCCGCCCACAGGGAGGAGTCACTGACAACGGTCTGTCTTTGATAGTTGGCCACACTGGGCAGGTGTCTCAGGTCATGGACCATGTGTCTGGGGTCATGGACCGTGTGTCTGGGGTCATGGACCGTGTGTCTGGGGTCATGGACCGTGTGTCTGGGGTCATGGACCGTGTGTCTGGGGTCATGGATTGGTGTCTGGGGTCATGGACTGTGTGTCTCGGGTCATGGACTGTGTGTCTCGGGTCATGGACCGTGTGTCTGGGGTCATGGACTGTGTGTCTGGGGTCATGGACCGTGTGTCTGGGGTCATGGACCGTGTGTCTGGGGTCATGGACTGTGTGTCTGGGGTCATGGACCGTGTGTCTGGGGTCATGGAGGTCATGGACTGTGTGTCTAGGGTCATGGACTGTGTGTCTGGGGTCATGGACTGTGTGTCTGGGGTCATGGACTGTGTGTCTGGGGTCATGGACTGTGTGTCTCGGGTCATGGACTGTGTGTCTGGGGTCATGGACTGTGTGTCTGGGGTCATGGACTGTGTGTCTGGGGTCATGGATTGTGTGTCTGGGGTCATGGACTGTGTGTCTGGGGTCATGGAGGTCATGGACTGTGTGTCTCGGGTCATGGACCGTGTGTCTCGGGTCATGGACCGTGTGTCTGGGGTCATGGACCGTGTGTCTGGGGTCATGGACTGTGTGTCTGGGGTCATGGACCGTGTGTCTGGGGTCATGGAGGTCATGGACTGTGTGTCTGGGGTCATGGACTGTGTGTCTGGGGTCATGGACTGTGTGCCTCGGGTCATGGACTGTGTGTCTCGGGTCATGGACTGTGTGTCTGGGGTCATGGACTGTGTGTCTCGGGTCATGGACTGTGTGTCTGGGGTCATGGACTGTGTGTCTGGGGTCATGGACTGTGTGTCTGGGGTCATGGACTGTGTGTTTGGGGTCATGGACTGTGTGTCTGGGGTCATGGACCGTGTGTCTGGGGTCATGGACCGTGTGTCTGGGGTCATGGACCGTGTGTCTGGGGTCATGGACCGTGTGTCTGGGGTCATGGACTGTGTGTTAGGGGTCATGGACTGTGTGCCTCGGGTCATGGACTGTGTGTCTGGGGTCATGGACTGTGTGTCTGGGGTTATGGACTGTGTGTTTGGGGTCATGGACTGTGTGTCTGGGGTCATGGACCGTGTGTCTGGGGTCATGGACCGTGTGTCTGGGGTCATGGACCGTGTGTCTGGGGTCATGGACTGTGTGTCTCGGGTCATGGACTGTGTGTCTGGGGTCATGGACTGTGTGTCTGGGGTCATGGACCGTGTGTCTGGGGTCATGGACCGTGTGTCTGGGGTCATGGACCGTGTGTCTGGGGTCATGGACTGTGTGTTTGGGGTCATGGACTGTGTGCCTCGGGTCATGGACTGTGTGTCTGGGGTCATGGACTGTGTGTCTGGGGTTATGGACTGTGTGTTTGGGGTCATGGACTGTGTGTCTGGGGTCATGGACCGTGTGTCTGGGGTCATGGACCGTGTGTCTGGGGTCATGGACCGTGTGTCTGGGGTCATGGACCGTGTGTCTGGGGTCATGGACCGTGTGTCTGGGGTCATGGACTGTGTGTCTGGGGTCATGGACTGTGTGTCTGGGGTCATGGACTGTGTGTCTCGGGTCATGGACCGTGTGTCTCGGGTCATGGACCGTGTGTCTGGGGTCATGGACTGTGTGTCTGGGGTCATGGACTGTGTGTCTGGGGTCATGGAGGTCATGGACTGTGTGTCTCGGGTCATGGACTGTGTGTCTGGGGTCATGGACTGTGTGTCTGGGGTCATGGACTGTGTGTCTGGGGTCATGGACTGTGTGTCTGGGGTCATGGACTGTGTGTCTGGGGTCATGGACTGTGTGACGTTTGTGCTGTTTATTCTTGTCCGGATCCTTTAGTGTGACGTCCTGCTGAGCCTGAAGTGCCTGATGAAGTGCCCGATGAAGTGCCCGATGAAGTGCCTGATGAAGTGCCTGAAGTGCCCGATGAAGAGCCTGATGAAGTGCCCGATGAAGTGCCCGATGAAGTGCCCGATGAAGTGCCCGATGAAGTGCCCGATGAAGTGCCCGATGAAGTGCCCGATGAAGAGCCTGATGAAGTGCCTAATGAAGTGCCTGATGAAGTGCCTGAAGTGCCCGATGAAGAGCCTGATGAAGTGCCTAATGAAGTGCCTGATGAAGTGCCTGAAGTGCCCGATGAAGAGCCTGATGAAGTGCCTAATGAAGTGCCTGATGAAGTGCCTGAAGTGCCCGATGAAGAGCCTGATGAAGTGCCCGATGAAGTGCCTAATGAAGTGCCTGATGAAGTGCCTGAAGTGCCCGATGAAGTGCCCGATGAAGTGCCCGATGAAGTGCCCGATGAAGAGCCTGATGAAGTGCCCGATGAAGTGCCCGATGAAGAGCCTGATGAAGTGCCCGATGAAGTGCCCGATGAAGTGCCCGATGAAGAGCCTGATGAAGTGCCTAATGAAGTGCCTGATGAAGTGCCTGAAGTGCCTGATGTCTCACCCGGTTCTCCAGCTCCGACGGGAACTTGGTCTGGAACCTGCAGACGATCCCTGAGCTGTAATCTCTCTGGACGAAGACTTTGGAGGAAACGGGCGGAGCCTGCAGCTCCTGAAGACTGTGAGTCTGAAACAGAACACACACTGAACACCGAACTGAACACACACTGAACACACACACTGAACACACAACACACACTGAACACACACTGAACACACACTGAACACACACACTGAACACACAACACACACTGAACACACACTGAACACACACTGAACACACAACACACACTGAACACACACTGAACACACAACCCACACTGAACACACACTGAACACACACTGAACACACACTGAACATCACACATGTTCAGTGTGTGGTGTTCAGTGTGTGGTGTTCAGTGTGTAATATTTATGAATAAAGTGTGTCTAGTTTATTCTTTTTTGACATTTAATAATGTCACTGTTTTTGTTATAAAAGGTGTATTTTAGTCCGTTTAGTCCCAGTGATGATAAACAAACTAAAACACGCCAAAAGACGAAAATAACATTATTAGATCAAAATGTCCTGTCCGTAAAGTCCAGATCAACATACATTTTTGTTTAAAGTCACATTGAGATTTCATAAACAAAATGTGCTCATTATGTATCGAGAATTATAATCAGTAAAACATTTAAAGAAAGTCACTGAGAGTTTACCACGTAAAGATAAACTTCATATTATATATAAACCTTTTACGCCATCGTGAGATTCACAGTTTAAAAATCATCTCTAACCCCGCAGCAGCAGCACCACCTCGTGCTCAGCACGCGGTACTGCAGCTTCAGGGCGGAATAAAAGTACAGCCAAAACAAACGCACATTTTCTGCTTAGATCTGTGAATAAAATCTATTTATCCCGCTACAGGAACTGCTCTACCCGTCAGACAGACAAAGCTGAAGGCTTATACTGCTGTAAAGGGCGTTTATACAGTTTACAGAAACATTTAGAGCCGTCATTTAAAGCTGCGCTGATGCTACAGGCTAAAGCTGACATTAGAGACATATCTGTCACGAAATATGACACTGTTTTAGATTCAAGCAGCAAATTAAACATGTAATAAGTACAACTTAATTAAGGCTCGTAGTACACACATCTTACACAAAAAGAGACATAAATAAACCTTTAAAATCACAAACAAACCTCGGCCATCGCTGTTCCTCCTTCACTTCCGGCTCACAAACCGCCGCTTCCGGTTACGAAACAAAAGTGAAATATCATTTTAAAACAAGTTTAAAACCACAAATAAACCGGTACAGAGAGCAGGGAATGTGTGTGTGCAATAACCACGATAATATCAGACCATCTGCACGTGTTTTTCGTCATTTTGTTGTGTTTAATTGCTAAATATATTATATTTTGGCTCCAGAGTCTCTCTTTAAGTAATGTATATTTTACTTATATAAAAACATATTACTGTAGATATAGGATAAGACTCGTTATACTGTCTATGGGTAATACAAGGATAAAAAACAAAACATAAAATGAATAGCTTTTACTTCTAAAGGGTGAGAACGGAAGTCCATCCTGAGCTAGTTCCGGTGTTCTGATTCTAAACGATGCTAGCGGCTAATTCCGGATTTGTGTCACTTTTCTTTACTTTTGGGACACAGCATTTGGTGGTACAAGCTTTAACGGTGAGGTCAACAAATGTTTGAAGAAAAGAAGATAATTATCCGAGAAAGTGAAGCGAGATAAAAGTAATGCTAAGAGGATTAGCCTAGAGCAAAATAATAGCTGTTTGTGGGGGAACATTTCTGCTTTGAACGTTGACTTTCACTGCTGCTGTTAGAAGTTCATTTATGTGAAAGTGACACTAATCAAAGTCACTGTCAGGAGAACTTTAAACGTGTTATTTCATATTTTTGTTCTTAACTTTACTGACTTAAGGAGCTGTATTATGTAAATGAACACTTTAAACATGTTAACACCGGGTACGTTTACACGACCAGGAAATAATCACATAATTCAATGATTAGCTCAGAGTTTGGTGTGTTTTCAGTGTCACAGGAACAAAAACAACCTGTAAACAGTGTCGTCTTAAAGGAGCTGTTGGGTTTTCTCTTTAGCTCTGTGTGTGTTCTTTAACCCTCTGTGTGTGTTTAACCCTCTGTGTGTTCTTTAACCCTCTGTGTGTGTTCTTTAACCCTCTGTGTGTGTTCTTTAACCCTCTGTGTGTGTTCTTTAACCCTCTGTGTGTGTTCTTTAACCCTCTGTGTGTGTTCTTTAACCCTCTGTGTGTGTTTAACCCTCTGTGTGTGTTTAACCCTCTGTGTGTTCTTTAACCCTCTGTGTGTGTTCTTTAACCCTCTGTGTGTGTTCTTTAACCCCCTGTGTGTGTTCTTTAACCCTCTGTGTGTGTTCTTTAACCCTCTGTGTGTGTTCTTTAACCCTCTGTGTGTGTTCTTTAACCCTCTGTGTGTGTTTAACCCTCTGTGTGTTCTTTAACCCTCTGTGTGTGTTCTTTAACCCTCTGTGTGTGTTCTTTAACCCTCTGTGTGTGTTCTTTAACCCTCTGTGTGTGTTCTTTAACCCTCTGTGTGTGTTCTTTAACCCTCTGTGTGTGTTTAACCCTCTGTGTGTTCTTTAACCCTCTGTGTGTGTTCTTTAACCCTCTGTGTGTGTTCTTTAACCCTCTGTGTGTGTTCTTTAACCCTCTGTGTGTGTTCTTTAACCCTCTGTGTGTTCTTTAACCCTCTGTGTGTGTTCTTTAACCCTCTGTGTGTGTTCTTTAACCCTCTGTGTGTGTTCTTTAACCCTCTGTGTGTGTTCTTTAACCCTCTGTGTGTGTTCTTTAACCCTCTGTGTGTGTTCTTTAACCCTCTGTGTGTTCTTTAACCCTCTGTGTGTGTTCTTTAACCCTCTGTGTGTGTTCTTTAACCCTCTGTGTGTGTTCTTTAACCCTCTGTGTGTGTTCTTTAACCCTCTGTGTGTGTTCTTTAACCCTCTGTGTGTGTTCTTTAACCCTCTGTGTGTGTTCTTTAACCCTCTGTGTGTGTTCTTTAACCCTCTGTGTGTGTTCTTTAACCCTCTGTGTGTGTTTAACCCTCTGTGTGTGTTCTTTAACCCTCTGTGTGTGTTCTTTAACCCTCTGTGTGTGTTCTTTAACCCTCTGTGTGTTCTTTAACCCTCTGTGTGTGTTCTTTAACCCTCTGTGTGTGTTCTTTAACCCTCTGTGTGTGTTTAACCCTCTGTGTGTGTTCTTTAACCCTCTGTGTGTGTTCTTTAACCCTCTGTGTGTGTTCTTTAACCCTCTGTGTGTGTTTAACCCTCTGTGTGTGTTCTTTAACCCTCTGTGTGTGTTCTTTAACCCTCTGTGTGTGTTCTTTAACCCTCTGTGTGTGTTCTTTAACCCTCTGTGTGTGTTCTTTAACCCTCTGTGTGTGTTCTTTAACCCTCTGTGTGTGTTCTTTAACCCTCTGTGTGTGTTCTTTAACCCTCTGTGTGTGTTCTTTAACCCTCTGTGTGTGTTCTTTAACCCTCTGTGTGTGTTCTTTAACCCTCTGTGTGTGTTCTTTAACCCTCTGTGTGTGTTCTTTAACCCTCTGTGTGTGTTCTTTAACCCTCTGTGTGTGTTCTTTAACCCTCTGTGTGTGTTCTTTAACCCTCTGTGTGTGTTCTTTAACCCTCTGTGTGTGTTCTTTAACCCTCTGTGTGTGTTCTTTAACCCTCTGTGTGTGTTCTTTAACCCTCTGTGTGTGTTCTTTAACCCTCTGTGTGTGTTCTTTAACCCTCTGTGTGTGTTCTTTAACCCTCTGTGTGTGTTCTTTAACCCTCTGTGTGTTCTTTAACCCTCTGTGTGTGTTCTTTAACCCTCTGTGTGTGTTCTTTAACCCTCTGTGTGTGTTCTTTAACCCTCTGTGTGTGTTCTTTAACCCTCTGTGTGTGTTCTTTAACCCTCTGTGTGTGTTCTTTAACCCTCTGTGTGTGTTCTTTAACCCTCTGTGTGTGTTCTTTAACCCTCTGTGTGTGTTCTTTAACCCTCTGTGTGTGTTCTTTAACCCTCTGTGTGTGTTCTTTAACCCTCTGTGTGTGTTCTTTAACCCTCTGTGTGTGTTCTTTAACCCTCTGTGTGTGTTATGTAACCCTCTGTGTGTGTTCTTTAACCCTCTGTGTGTGTTCTTTAACCCTCTGTGTGTGTTCTTTAACCCTCTGTGTGTGTTCTTTAACCCTCTGTGTGTGTTCTTTAACCCTCTGTGTGTGTTCTTTAACCCTCTGTGTGTGTTCTTTAACCCTCTGTGTGTGTTCTTTAACCCTCTGTGTGTGTTCTTTAACCCTCTGTGTGTGTTCTTTAACCCTCTGTGTGTTCTTTAACCCTCTGTGTGTGTTCTTTAACCCTCTGTGTGTGTTCTTTAACCCTCTGTGTGTGTTCTTTAACCCTCTGTGTGTGTTCTTTAACCCTCTGTGTGTGTTCTTTAACCCTCTGTGTGTGTTCTTTAACCCTCTGTGTGTGTGTTCTTTAACCCTCTGTGTGTGTTCTTTAACCCTCTGTGTGTGTTCTTTAACCCTCTGTGTGTGTTCTTTAACCCTCTGTGTGTGTTCTTTAACCCTCTGTGTGTGTTCTTTAACCCTCTGTGTGTGTTCTTTAACCCTCTGTGTGTTCTTTAACCCTCTGTGTGTGTTCTTTAACCCTCTGTGTGTGTTCTTTAACCCTCTGTGTGTGTTCTTTAACCCTCTGTGTGTGTTCTTTAACCCTCTGTGTGTGTTCTTTAACCCTCTGTGTGTGTTCTTTAACCCTCTGTGTGTGTTCTTTAACCCTCTGTGTGTGTTCTTTAACCCTCTGTGTGTGTTCTTTAACCCTCTGTGTGTGTTCTTTAACCCTCTGTGTGTGTTCTTTAACCCTCTGTGTGTGTTCTTTAACCCTCTGTGTGTGTTCTTTAACCCTCTGTGTGTGTTCTTTAACCCTCTGTGTGTGTTCTTTAACCCTCTGTGTGTGTTCTTTAACCCTCTGTGTGTGTTCTTTAACCCTCTGTGTGTGTTCTTTAACCCTCTGTGTGTGTTCTTTAACCCTCTGTGTGTGTTCTTTAACCCTCTGTGTGTGTTCTTTAACCCTCTGTGTGTGTTCTTTAACCCTCTGTGTGTGTTCTTTAACCCTCTGTGTGTTCTTTAACCCTCTGTGTGTGTGTTTAACCCTCTGTGTGTGTTCTTTAACCCTCTGTGTGTGTTCTTTAACCCTCTGTGTAACCCTCAGGAGGCTTCACGCTGGCGTTTTCCTGCTTCGATGGCGTTTATCTTCCCAAACACGAGAGTGAGTTTGTGCACCTGGTCCTGGAGGAGCTGGACCTGTTTGAGGAGGAGGACGAGCGAAGCAGGCACGTAACGTTAGCTTCTGTCACTGTCTGGAGTGAACTATTTACTCACACACTGCTGCCTCCGTGACCCGTCCCAGAGGAGCAGAGGCTCAACTGGACTGTTTCCTCTGACAATATTAAGGTGTTTAGATGTTCGCTTTACTTTCACTTTCACTTTAGACCTGCTCTGTTTTTCTTATTTTTCAGACTTAATTAGTCGCAGCACTAGAGCCGCTCCATTATGTCAGACTTTAGAATCACCATTACTTTCTATATTGTCAGATTTATTCTGTAGATATTTCTTTGTAACATTTTATAAAAGTGTCTGTGACCCGGGTTTTGAGGGAAAAGGAGTCACTTCTGACTCTGAACAACAGCACACGTCACACAGCACACGTCACACAGCACACGACACACGGCACACGACACACGGCACACGACACACGGCACACGGCACACGTCACACGACACACGACACACGGCACACGACACACGGCACACGGCACACGTCACACGGCACACAGCACACGTCACACAGCACACGGCACACGACACACGGCACACGGCACACGTCACACGGCACACAGCACACGTCACACGGCACACAGCACACGTCACACAGCACACGTCACACAGCACACGTCACACAGCACACGTCACACAGCACACAGCACACGTCACACAGCACACGTCACACGGCACACGTCACACAGCACACGTCACACAGCACACGTCACACAGCACACGTCACACAGCACACGTCACACAGCACACGTCACACAGCACACGTCACACAGCACACGTCACACAGCACACAGCACACGTCACACAGCACGTCACACGGCACACGTCACACGGCACACGCGTCACACAGCACACGTCACACAGCACACGTCACACAGCACACGCGTCACACAGCACACGTCACACAGCACACGCGTCACACAGCACACGTCACACAGCACACGTCACACAGCACACGTCACACAGCACACGTCACACAGCACACGTCACACGGCACACGTCACACAGCACACGTCACACAGCACACAGCACACGGCACACGTCACACGGCACACGTCACACAGCACACGTCACACACGTCACACAGCACACGTCACACAGCACACGTCACACAGCACACGTCACACAGCACACGTCACACAGCACACGTCACACAGCACACGTCACACAGCACACAGCACACGTCACACAGCACACGTCACACAGCACACGTCACACAGCACACGTCACACAGCACACGTCACACAGCACACGGCACACGTCACACAGCACGTCACACGGCACACGTCACACGGCACACGTCACACAGCACACGTCACGCTGCGTCACACAGCACACGCGTCACACAGCACACGTCACACAGCACACGTCACACAGCACACGCGTCACACAGCACACGCGTCACACAGCACACGTCACACAGCACACGTCACACAGCACACGTCACACAGCACACGTCACACAGCACACGTCACACAGCACACGTCACACAGCACACGTCACACAGCACACGTCACACAGCACACGTCACACAGCACACGTCACACAGCACACGGCACACGTCACACAGCACGTCACACGGCACACGTCACACGGCACACGTCACACAGCACACGTCACACAGCACACGTCACACAGCACACGTCACACAGCACACGGCACACGTCACACGGCACACGTCACACAGCACACGTCACACAGCACACGTCACACAGCACACGTCACACAGCACACGTCACACAGCACACGTCACACAGCACACGTCACACAGCACACGTCACACAGCACACGTCACACAGCACACGTCACACAGCACACGTCACACAGCACACGTCACACAGCACACGTCACACAGCACACGGCACACGTCACACAGCACGTCACACGGCACACGGCACACGTCACACGGCACACGTCACACAGCACACGTCACACAGCACACGTCACACAGCACACGTCACACAGCACACGGCACACAGCACATGACACACGGCACACGTCACACAGCACACGTCACACGTCACACAGCACACGTCACACAGCACATGACACACGGCACACGTCACACAGCACACGTCACACGTCACACAGCACACGTCACACGGCACACGGCACACTGTACACGTCACACGTCACACAGCACACGTCACATGTCACACGTCACACAGCACACGTCACACAGCACACGTCACACAGCACACGTCACACAGCACACGTCACACAGCACACGGCACACGTCACACGGCACACAGCACACGTCACACAGCACACGTCACACAGCACACGTCACACGGCACACTGTACACGTCACACGTCACACGTCACACAGCACACGTCACACAGCACACGGCACACAGCACACGTCACACAGCACACTGTACACGTCACACGTCACACGGCACACTGTACACGTCACACGTCACACGTCACACAGCACACGTCACACTGTACACGTCACACGTCACACAGCACACGTCACACGTCACACGTCACACAGCACACGTCACACAGCACACGTCACACAGCACACGTCACACGGCACACGTCACACAGCACACGTCACACAGCACACGTCACACAGCACACGTCACACAGCACACGGCACACGTCACACGGCACACAGCACACGTCACACAGCACACGTCACACAGCACACGTCACACAGCACACGTCACACAGCACACGTCACACGGCACACTGTACACGTCACACGTCACACAGCACACGTCACACGTCACACGTCACACAGCACACAGCACACAGCACACGGCACACGGCACACGTCACACGTCACACGGCACACGTCACACGGCACACAGCACACAGCACACGTCACACAGCACACAGCACACGTCACACAGCACACGTCACACGTCACACGCGGTGTATAATGAGCTCTGCCTCGTGTGACTAATTCAATGGAAAGAAGATGGCGCTGCTCACGACAAACATCTGGAACAAAGTGAATCTGATTCATATCTCAGCCTCAAGCTGCGCCTTTAGCCTCAGTTCAGTTGTGTTTCCTCGACCGGCCACAGGGGGCAGCACTTCAATTAAACAATGACAACAGCCCGACTTCAGACATGAGCTTCAGTCACATGTGTGTAACGTGTGTGTGTGACGTGTGTGTGTAACATGTGTGTGTAACGTGTGTGTAACGTGTGTGTAACATGTGTGTTGTGTGCAGGGTGCTGCTGTTCCCTCCTCTCACCAGCAGGTTGCGGTATCTGACCCACAGAGCGGTGGAGGAGCGCCCTCAGCTCTGCTCCTTCTCTGTGGGAGAGAACGAGTCCAGACGAGTCGCCGTCTGCTGCTGCCTCCTCAGGTACAAACAAACAAACAAACACACAAACACACAAACAAACACACAAACACACAAACACACAAACACACAAACACACAAACAAACAAACAAACAAACAAACACACACAAACAAACACAGACAAACACACAAACACACAAACAAACACACAAACACACAAACACACAAACAAACACACAAACACACAAACAAACACACAAACAAACACAGACACACAAACACACAATTCGTCGATGTAAACCCTCATTGGTCCAGGTGTGGTTCATCGTAGAAAGGGTTTCAGGGTCGTCATCCGGACGCTGTTTGAAGATCGAGACGTTTGGACTTTTATCCAAAAGTCATTGTCAATCTGAGAGCTGGTCTGGGAACTCGGACTTATGCTGCTCTTTGTAGTGAGAGTCCTGCCCACAGGGAGGAGTCACTGAACGCCTGTCTTTGTTTGGAAAATTGTTTGTTTGTCCCTGAAACTTGATAATTGGCCTGTCTTTGTTAGTTTAATAGTTGGCCCTGCCCAGTTTCACCAGTGGCTCAGGTCTATTATTGTCTTAGATCTATTGTTCTATTGATGGCTGTTGCTCCCTCCTCACTGCTGATGACCTCATTAGCATTTGACTGGTCCGATCTGGACCAGGGTGTTAGGCTCATAAATCTGAGCCAAATTAAATCTTAAGCCCCCATTCCTGTTTAGAGAAGGGTTCTCTCTTTTTACAAAAATGGCCTCCTTTACTCCTCTTTCAAACCAGTTCTTCTTCTGCTTAATATCTTCACCTCACTGTCCTCAAACGAGTGGTTTGTAGCTTTTAGGTGCAGATGGACTGCACTTTGTGGTCCTGTGGAGGTAGATCTTCTGTGTTGGTACAGCCTTTTGTGCAGTGTCTGTTTGGTCTCTCTATGTAACGTTCACCGCACAAATCTTATCCACAGGTGAAACTGGGCAGGGCCAACTATTAAACTAACAAAGACAGACCTATTATCGAGTCTCAGGTGACAAACAAACTATTTTCCAAACAAAGACAGGTGTCCAGTGACTCCTCCCTGTGGGCGGGGCTCTCACTTCTCAGAGTAACATATAAACCTGAGTTCCCAGACCAGCTCTCAGATTGACAATGACTTTTGGATAAAAGTCGAAACGTCTCGATCTTCAAACGGTGTCCGGATGACGACCCTGAAACCCTTTCTACGAATCAAACACAGACAAACAAACAAAGTCAGGAATGTTCTTGGACTAGAACAGTATGTTGTGTAAAAATATGATGATGACAAAACCATCCTCGAGGAGCAAAGACATGAAGGTTATCAAAGTTTTTGGTCACATTAAGTTTACTCTTTGACACTTTTCTTGCCTGTTTTTGTTGTTAAAGTTGAGCCTAATTATAACTTACCCAACAACACCACACCTGGTGAACCTTTTCAAAACAGCCACACATTTTACCGTCATTGGTGACACGGACAGAAACCTTCAAAGTAAACTGGAGTGAAGAGCGCTCAGGCGTCGTCCTGTGGTCATGTGTTTAATGTTTGCCCTGACACTGAGCGTATGCAGCCAGCAGATGGCGCCTAGAGCCTTAACTTGGTTATGTCAGCGCTTTATGTAGCCAAGCGGCAGCAGTGATGGAGTTTAGTGACGATTCTCAGATAAATCACGTCTAATCTGCCCTTTGAACGACTCCTTGTCCCTCCAGGGCTGAGGCGGCGGACCACAGAGGAGAAGACCACGATGTGAGGGAGAGGCCAACGGACCACAGCGACAACAGCTGCAGTTTTTACGATGAAGTCAAAGAACGAGACTCACAGAAACCCCGGCGCGCCTCGACCAAAAGCAGAGCGCCCAAACGACCGGATCAACTACTCTACCTGCCACGCGCCGTGAGGAAGAGGCTGACGGACCACAGCGCTGTGGGGGAGAGGCCGACGGACCACAGCGCTGTGAGGGAGAGGACGACGGACCACGGAGGAGAAGACCGCGATGTGAGAGAGAGGCCGACGGACCACAGCGGAGACAGCGCTGTGAGGGAGAGACCGACGGACCACAGCGGAGACAGCGCCGTGAGGGAGAGGCCGACGGACCACAGCGCCGTGAGGGAGAGGCCGACGGACCACAGCGCCGTGAGGAAGAGGCCGACGGACCACAGCGCCGTGAGGAAGAGGCCGACGGACCACAGCGCCGTGAGGAAGAGGCCGACGGACCACAGCGCCGTGAGGGAGAGAGTGACGGACCACAGCGCTGTGAGGGAGAGGCTGACGGACCACAGCGCTGTGGGGGAGAGGCCGACAGACCACAGTGCTGTGGGGGAGAGGCCGACTGACCACAGCGCTGTGAGGGAGAGGCTGACGGACCACAGCGCTGTGAGGAAGAGGCCGTCGGACCACGGAGGAGAAGACCGCGATGTGAGAGAGAGGCCGACGGACCACAGCGGAGACAGCGCTGTGAGGGAGAGACCGACGGACCACAGAGGCGAAGACCGCGATGTGAGAGAGAGGACAACGGACATCAGAAAAGATCACGATGTGAGGGAGAGGCCGACGGACCTCAGAGAAGAAGACCGCGATGTGAGAGAGGGGACAATGGACCTCAGAAAAGAAGACCACGATGTGAGAGAGAGGCCGACGGACCTCAGAGAAGAAGACTGCGATGTGAGGAAGAGGCCGACGGACCTCAGAGAAGAAGACCACGATGTGAGAGAGAGGACGACGGACCTCAGAGAAGAAGACCGCGATGTGAGGGAGAGGCCAACGGACCACAACGGAGAAGACCGTGATGTGAGTGAGAGGCCAACGGACCACAACGGAGAAGACCGCGATGTGAGTGAGAAGCCGACGGACCACAGCGGAGACAGCGCTGTGAGGAAGAGGCTGACGGAGCAAAGCGCTGGAGAAGTAACCGACGGCATCAGAAACCTGGACGTCGGAGCTGGAGACGCCCTGAAAAGCCGCTGTGGAGTCGGAGAAGAAAAGACCTCGATCCACGACGGCGAGAAAAGACCGACGTGTCACAGCTCGCAGAGGACGCCGGACCTGAACGGAGCGGAGGACGGAGTCTGGGACGAGGACGAGACGAACGAGAACGAGACGAACGAGATCAGCCAAGAGGTAAGAGCCAGATTACCATTATTTGTTTGTCTATTTATTAATCTTTGTTTAACCAGGTCACTTACCCATCGAGATCAAACTTTTAAATAGAACTTAACCCCCTCAGTGAAACCGGCTCACACAACCTCAGCTCAGACTGTGCAAAGTTCCAAGCTGTGGGAGCAGCATAACAGAAGTCTGAGCTCCAGGGACAGTAAATGTGAGCACAGAACACATGACCTTCAGCTCAAGGAACACAAATAAACGTACAGATCAGAGTCCTTCAGTGAGTGGACCTCATGCGTCTGACACTGAACAGATTTGTCTCAAAAACCATCAGTCTCGTTGTGTTCCTCAGATCCGTCCTCACCTCAGAGTCTCGTTGTGTTCCTCAGATCCGTCCTCACCTCAGAGTCTCGTTGTGTTCCTCAGATCCGTCCTCACCTCAGAGTCTCGTTGTGTTCCTCAGATCCGTCCTCACCTCAGAGTCTCGTTGTGTTCCTCAGATCCGTCCTCACCTCAGAGTCTCGTTGTGTTCCTCAGATCCGTCCTCAGAGTCTCGTTGTGTTCCTCAGATCCGTCCTCAGAGTCTCGTTGTCTTCCTCAGAGTCTCGTTGTGTTCCTCAGATCCGTCCTCACCTCAGAGTCTCGTTGTGTTCCTCAGATCCGTCCTCACCTCAGAGAAGGTGTGAGCTTCACCGTTGACTCGGTGCAGAGCGACTTCTCGTCCTTCGAGTTGCTCCTGACGACCAACGACGACTTCAGCCACGTCATCGAGATCTACGACTTCCCGGCGCTTTTCAAAACCGAAGACCTGATGGACGCCTTCACCGAGTACAGGTGCTGCTCCTGTCACTGCTCCTGTCACTGCTCCTGTCACTGCTCCTGTCTGCTCCTGCCCCTGTCTCTGCTCCTGTCACTGCTCCTGTCTGCTCCTGCCCCTGTCTCTGCTCCTGTCTGCCCCTGTCTCTGCTCCTGTCTGCTCCTGTCACTGTCCCTCTGGCTCTCAAAATTTCCAAACATTTTCTTAAATTGTCAGCTTAACTTTCCACACATGAGCTAGCCATTTCAAAAATACATTTGCCAACTGACCTCCTGTGCACAGAGCCATCTGGACATGATCTCGTCTGTCTGTGTTTGCAGTGAAGGTGGGATGAAGATTAAGTGGGTGGATAACACTCACGCTCTGGGCATTTTCTCCTGTGAAGCAGCAGGTCAGTGCCACATTTATACAGGTCTGTCCTCCTCAGTCTGTAGCTCATGTTTGTGTTGTCTGTCCTCCTCAGTCTGTAGCTCATGTTTGTGTTGTCTGTCCACCTCAGTCTGTAGCTCATGTTTGTGTTGTCTGTCCACCTCAGTCTGTAGCTCATGTTTGTGTTGTCTGTCCACCTCAGTCTGTAGCTCATGTTTGTGTTGTCTGTCCTCCTCAGTCTGTAGCTCATGTTTGTGTTGTCTGTCCACCTCAGTCTGTAGCTCATGTTTGTGTTGTCTGTCCTCCTCAGTCTCAGTCTGTAGCTCATGTTTGTGTTGTCTGTCCTCCTCAGTCTCAGTCTGTAGCTCATGTTTGTGTTGTCTGTCGGCCTCAGTCTGTAGCTCATGTTTGTGTTGTCTGTCCTTCTCAGTCTCAGTCTGTAGCTCATGTTTGTGATGTCTGTCCTCCTCCGTCTGTAGTTAATGTTTGTGATGTCTGTCCGCCTCAGTCTGTAGCTCATGTCTGTGTTGTCTGTCCTCCTCAGTCTGTAGCTCATGTTTGTGTTGTCTGTGTTCCTCAGTCTGTAGCTCATGTCTGTGTTGTCTGTCCTCCTCAGTCTCAGTCTGTAGCTCATGTTTGTGTTGTCTGTCCTCCTCAGTCTGTAGCTCATGTCTGTGTTGTCTGTCCTCCTCAGTCTGTAGCTCATGTTTGTGTTGTCTGTCCTCCTCAGTCTGTAGCTCATGTTTGTGTTGTCTGCCCTCCTCAGTCTGTAGCTCATGTTTGTGTTGTCTGCCCTCCTCAGTCTGTAGCTCATGTTTGTGTTGTCTGTCCTCCTCAGTCTGTAGCTCATGTTTGTGTTGTCTGTCCTCCTCAGTCTGTAGCTCATGTTTGTGTTGTCTGCCCTCCTCAGTCTGTAGCTCATGTTTGTGTTGTCTGTCCTCCTCAGTCTGTAGCTCATGTTTGTGTTGTCTGTCCTCCTCAGTCTGTAGCTCATGTTTGTGTTGTCTGTCCTCCTCAGTCTGTAGCTCATGTTTGTGTTGTCTGTCCTCCTCAGTCTGTAGCTCATGTTTGTGTTGTCTGTCCTCCTCTGTCTGTAGCTCATGTTTGTGTTGTCTTCCCTCCTCTGTCTGTAGCTCATGTTTGTGTTGTCTGCCCTCCTCAGTCTGTAGCTCATGTTTGTGTTGTCTGTCCTCCTCAGTCTCAGTCTGTAGCTCATGTTTGTGTTGTCTGTCCTCCTCAGTCTGTAGCTCATGTCTGTGTTGTCTGTCCTCCTCAGTCTGTAGCTCATGTTTGTGTTGTCTGTCCTTCTCTGTCTGTAGCTCATGTTTGTGTTGTCTTCCCTCCTCAGTCTGTAGCTCATGTTTGTGTTGTCTTCCCTCCTCAGTCTGTAGCTCATGTTTGTGTTGTCTGTCCTCCTCAGTCTCAGTCTGTAGCTCATGTCTGTGTTGTCTGTCCTTCTCAGTCTCGGTCAGTAGCTCATGTTTGTGTTGTCTGTCCTTCTCAGTCTCGGTCAGTAGCTCATGTTTGTGTTGTCTGTCCTTCTCAGTCTCAGTCTGTAGCTCATGTTTGTGTTGTCTGTCCCCCTCAGTCTGTAGCTCATGTTTGTGATGTCTGTCCGCCTCAGTCTGTAGCTCATGTTTATGATGTCTGTCCTCCTCAGTCTGTAGCTCATGTTTGTGTTGTCTGTCCACCTCAGTCTGTAGCTCATGTTTATGATGTCTGTCCTCCTCAGTCTGTAGCTCATGTTTGTGTTGTCTGTGTTCCTCAGTCTGTAGCTCATGTCTGTGTTGTCTGTCCTCCTCAGTCTCAGTCTGTAGCTCATGTTTGTGTTGTCTGTCCCCCTCAGTCTGTAGCTCATGTCTGTGTTGTCTGTCCTCCTCAGTCTGTAGCTCATGTCTGTGTTGTCTGTCCTCCTCAGTCTGTAGCTCATGTTTGTGTTGTCTGTCCTTCTCTGTCTGTAGCTCATGTTTGTGTTGTCTTCCCTCCTCAGTCTGTAGCTCATGTTTGTGTTGTCTGTCCTCCTCAGCGCTCCAGGCTCTGTCCATCTCTCATCCTCTGCTGAAGACTCGAGCTCTGGCCCAGGGCAGTAAGAAGGCCCGGGGTAAAGCCCTGCGACGAGCCGGTACGTAAACCAGGACTAAACCAGGACTAAACCAGGACTAAACCAGGACTAAACCAGGTCTAAACCAGGACTAAACCAGGACTAAACCAGGACTAAACCAGGTCTAAACCAGGACTAAACCAGGACTAAACCAGGACTAAACCAGGACTAAACCAGGACTAAACCAGGACTAAACCAGGACTAAACCAGGTCTAAACCAGGACTAAACCAGGACTAGGACAGGACCAAACTAAGGTTCTCAAAATGATTCTGTCTTAGTTTGGTGGGAGGGCACCTGTGGTCATTATTTGCTTTAGTTTTACGTCTGTGAAGTTGCAGTTTTGAAGAAATTTAGAAAAATAAAAGTTTAAAATGACAGGAAGTGACTGAGTTCTAAAACAGAATCCCTCCCTCTGTGATGTCATCAAAGAGCGACGCGTCATTGAAAATACAAAGACACGACACGAAGTGTCCTCCAGAGTGTCCTTCTCTCATGTCCTTGTGTCCTCCAGAGTGTCCTTCTCTCATGTCCTCCAGAGTGTCCTTCTCTCATGTCCTTGTGTCCTCCAGAGTGTCCTTCTCTCATGTCCTTGTGTCCTTCTCTCATGAACTTGTGTCCTCCAGAGTGTCCTTCTCTCATGTCCTTGTGTCCTCCAGAGTGTCCTTCTCTCATGTCCTTGTGTCCTCCAGAGTGTCCTTCTCTCATGTCCTCCAGAGTGTCCTTCTCTCATGTCCTCGTGTCCTCCAGAGTGTCCTTCTCTCATGTCCTTGTGTCCTCCAGAGTGTCCTTCTCTCATGTCCTTGTGTCCTTCTCTCATGTCCTCCAAAGTGTCCTTCTCTCATGTCCTCGTGTCCTCCAGAGTGTCCTTCTCTCATGTCCTCGTGTCCTCCAGAGTGTCCTTCTCTCATGTCCTTGTGTCCTCCAGAGTGTCCTTCTCTCATGTCCTCCAGAGTGTCCTTCTCTCATGTCCTTGTGTCCTCCAGAGTGTCCTTCTCTCATGTCCTTGTGTCCTCCAGAGTGTCCTTCTCTCATGTCCTTGTGTCCTCCAGAGTGTCCTTCTCTCATGTCCTTGTGTCCTCCAGAGTGTCCTTCTCTCATGTCCTTGTGTCCTCCAGAGTGTCCTTCTCTCATGTCCTCGTGTCCTCCAGAGTGTCCTTCTCTCATGTCCTCCAGAGTGTCCTTCTCTCATGTCCTTGTGTCCTCCAGAGTGTCCTTCTCTCATGTCCTTGTGTCCTCCAGAGTGTCCTTCTCTCATGTCCTTGTGTCCTCTCAAGTGTTCTCTCATGTCCTTGTGTCCTCCAGAGTGTCCTTCTCTCATGTCCTTGTGTCCTCCAGAGTGTCCTTCTCTCATGTCCTTGTGTCCTCCAGAGTGTCCTTCTCTCTTCTCTCATGTCCTTTGTGTCCTCCAGAGTGTCCTTCTCTCATGTCCTCGTGTCCTCCAGAGTGTCCTTCTCTCATGTCCTTGTGTCCTCCAGAGTGTCCTTCTCTCATGTCCTCCAGAGTGTCCTTCTCTCATGTCCTTGTGTCCTCCAGAGTGTCCTTCTCTCATGTCCTTGTGTCCTCCAGAGTGTCCTTCTCTCATGTCCTTGTGTCCTTCTCTCATGTCCTTGTGTCCTCCAGAGTGTCCTTCTCTCATGTCCTCGTGTCCTCCAGAGTGTCCTTCTCTCATGTCCTCCTCAAGTGTCCTTCTCTCAGGTCCTTGTGTCCTCCAGAGTGTCCTTCTCTCATGTCCTTGTGTCCTCCAGAGTGTCCTTCTCTCATGTCCTTGTGTCCTTCTCTCATGTCCTTGTGTCCTCCAGAGTGTCCTTCTCTCATGTCCTCCAGAGTGTCCTTCTCTCATGTCGTCGTGTCCTCCAGAGTGTCCTTCTCTCATGTCCTTGTGTCCTCCAGAGTGTCCTTCTCTCATGTCCTCGTGTCCTCCAGAGTGTCCTTCTCTCATGTCCTTGTGTCCTCCAGAGTGTCCTTCTCTCATGTCCTTGTGTCCTCCAGAGTGTCCTTCTCTCATGTCCTCTGTGTCCTTCTCTCAGTCTCTGTGTCCTCCAGAGTGTCCTTCTCTCATGTCCTCCAGAGTGTCCTTCTCTCATGTCCTTGTGTCCTCCAGAGTGTCCTTCTCTCATGTCCTTGTGTCCTCCAGAGTGTCCTTCTCTCATGTCCTTGTGTCCTCCAGAGTGTCCTTCTCTCATGTCCTTGTGTCCTCCAGAGTGTCCTTCTCTCATGTCCTTGTGTCCTCCAGAGTGTCCTTCTCTCATGTCCTTGTGTCCTCCAGAGTGTCCTTCTCTCATGTCCTTGTGTCCTCCAGAGTGTCCTTCTCTCATGTCCTCGTGTCCTCCAGAGTGTCCTTCTCTCATGTCCTTGTGTCCTCCAGAGTGTCCTTCTCTCATGTCCTCCAGAGTGTCCTTCTCTCATGTCCTTGTGTCCTCCAGAGTGTCCTTCTCTCATGTCCTTGTGTCCTCCAGAGTGTCCTTCTCTCATGTCCTTGTGTCCTCCAGAGTGTCCTTCTCTCATGTCCTTGTGTCCTCCAGAGTGTCCTTCTCTCATGTCCTTGTGTCCTCCAGAGTGTCCTTCTCTCATGTCCTTGTGTCCTCCAGAGTGTCCTTCTCTCATGTCCTTGTGTCCTCCAGAGTGTCCTTCTCTCATGTCCTCCAGAGTGTCCTTCTCTCATGTCCTCGTGTCCTCCAGAGTGTCCTTCTCTCATGTCCTTGTGTCCTCCAGAGTGTCCTTCTCTCATGTCCTCGTGTCCTCCAGAGTGTCCTTCTCTCATGTCCTTGTGTCCTCCAGAGTGTCCTTCTCTCATGTCCTTGTGTCCTCCAGAGTTCCTGCAGCCGGTGAAGCAGCGTCCCAGGACAGACAGTGCTGTGGCTCGGAGGATGGTGTCCAGAGCTCTGGGTTTGCAGTCGAGAGGCCGAGGACACAGGTACTGAGGACCTGCTGGACCTGCTGGACCTGCTGGACCTGCTGGACCTGCCGGACCTGCCGGACCTGCCGGACCTGCCGGACCTGTCGGACCTGTCGCTGGTGAGGCTGTTAGTTGTGATCACATGGAGCTTCTCTAAAGGCACAGATCAAAGTCCTTTATTTCAGTCCATAGACCATAGAACTATAATAAAACCTGAAGATGAATCCAAAATGGCCGCCCTGTTCCTCCTGTGGCCTGAGCTCATTGTCACATGACCCCAAAAAAGTTTCTTACTTCCGCATTTACTTCTTGATACGGAGGCGGCCATCTTTGTTTTACTTCCTGATACGGAGGCGGCCATCTTTGTTTTACTTCCCGATACAGAGGCGGCCATCTTTGTTTTACTTCCTGATATGGAGGCGGCCATCTTTGTTTTACTTCCTGATACGGAGGAGGCCATCTTTGTTTTACTTCCCGATACAGAGGCGGCCATCTTTGTTTTACTTCCTGATATGGAGGCGGCCATCTTTGCTTTACTTCCTGATACGGAGGCGGCCATCTTTGTTTTACTTCCTGATACGGAGGTGGCCATCTTTGTTTTACTTCCTGATACGGAGGCGGCCATCTTTGTTTTACTTCCTGATACGGAGGCGGCCATCTTTGTTTTACTTCTTGATACGGAGGCGGCCATCTTTGTTTTACTTCCTGATACGGAGGCGGCCATCTTTGTTTTACTTCCTGATACGGAGGCGGCCATCTTTGTTTTACTTCTTGATACGGAGGCGGCCATCTTTGCTTTACTTCCTGATACGGAGGCGGCCATCTTTAGCTGTGTCCCAATTCAACGGCTGCATCCTTCGAAGGACCCGGCCGACGGAGGCTCCTCCTCCGTGTGGCCTCCGTGGACCGCAAAGTCCGTGCCGAAATGGGACAGGTCTAGCCTGCGGAGCCGCCGGTCGCCTGGCAACCGAGTCTCGCTGCTAACGCTAATGCTAACACCACGCACGCCACGCATTTTACGCACATGGACGTATTAAAAACAATACGTACTGGAGATAAAATACTCGGACCTTGAGCTCAAGAGATAGTAATTTTTCTCACCCAAATCTTGTGTCTAAAACAAAGCTGACAAATATTATGTTCAGGTCTTGTCAAATATAATTACCAATGTTCTATTAAATCTCAAGTCAATTCTATTGAAATTTCAACCAAGTAATTAAATACGCAGTCTTACTTCTGGAATTAGCTTTTATAAAGACAAGGGACTACATGAAAGGTAAAAAGTGCATTTAAGTCAGTTTATGAAGAGAGATCTGTGTTTAAGGATAAAATGTTTGTTGTGCAATCTGAGAATATTTAACATTAAGCCCATTATATAAAACACATTAAGGGGTCAGTGAAACCAGCTGTATGTCCATAATAAACTCGATTTGTGTCACAATTTAATAGTTAATATTGTATTATGACATGCTCCATCTTTAGTAAATGTTGATCAAATGAACTCTACTACATCTTAATTGCAGTGCAACCCAACATGTAGTCAGTAATTAATCAAAAACACAAAATTATTTTCAGATCTCACCATAAACCCAAATTCACCACAGAAAAGGCCATTAAAACAAATGTGGCATCTAGTTATCAATTTATAAACATACTCCATTTTAGTCTTTTCAATTTCTCATCACACAATTGAAAATGTTAGAATAAAACTGTGTAAATTTGTAACTATTTTACTAATACTAATAATAATGTATTTTATTTTGCAAACCATCAAAGCAAATCTTTAGTTTATGAAGCCATTCACAGAAAGTGGCAATAAAACGTCTGATTCTGATTCGATGAAGTTGTTCAGGTGCTCTTCAGTTAAGATCAAAACATTGAGACAGCTGTAGAGGACATTTATTTATTAAAGTTAGGCCTCAACTTTACAGAAACACATGTGCTTGAGTGGACACGGCCACCACAGACTGCCCCAGGTCTTCTGTAGTCAGCTGGAGGAGATGGACCTCCACATCTGCAGGAGACTCTAGACGATGTGGTGGACGGTGCAGACGACACGCTCTCAGTTTGATGTCTCTCAACCAGAAGACGAGTCAAGCCTCGCCCAGCTGAGAAGATTCACACTGAACTCTTGTACAATGGGCCTTGTGTCTTGTTGGTTGAAAAAAACCGCCAGCCGAGTCAAAACCTGTAACAAAATACATAAAACAGTCCAAATACTATTAATGGCAGACCTGAAAAGTCCACTCAGCACATCTCAAATATATCCAGGTGATTTGGCACTTTAGAGAAAATTATAAACAGCTAAAGTAACAAGAAACACATCAATTTGACATTTGCTTATTGTTTTAAACGTAAATTTGATGAAGAGGAATCTTGCAGCAGTAATTATTTTAGGAATGTTTTAAAACGCATACGCACATGTCCCATACCTTATTGGTCGGTTTATTTGAAGATGTCAGGTCGGCGCTCCTCCAGAGCAGTGTTAGGTGCACTTTATTGTCCTCTGCGTTTGACCCATTTTAAATCATCATCATCATGTTCTTCATTGAACAGTTATGCGACTCCAGAAGTGTTGACTGTCCTCAGACAATAAGAATCTGAGAAAAGGAAAAGTCTTATTAAACATCTTCAATGTGTTATTATCTGACCATTTGGTCGCAGGCTTTGGTCACATGTGTAAAAGATACAGGTCTCCACAACCATTTCAGCATACATCTGTTGAATTACTGTCCAATTTAAATAATCAACACAATTTATCCAACCAGTATTATTTACCTTAAATCTTAAATATTCTGGGATTATAAAGAAGGGAATTGTTCCATTCCCATCATTTCCAGAATTAAATGCATTAGTTTGAGACTTGTATTACGTGAGTTACAAGTAATTATATAATTAAACATAATGAAGCTGTGCATTTTGAGAATAATACACAAAAAAACAGGTGTCATCTTACCTCAAAGCTACACTGGCCCAAAGTTTAGCCCCATGGCCCAAACAACGTGGTCGTTTCCTCCTCGTAGCTTCATTTTTAATCCACGGTCTTCTTTTCTCCTAAAAGTAAAAACATGATCAGTGTTTGATGTCAATTTGCCCAAATACGAAAGTTTGATCGGACTTTTCACCGCTGTTAGCTCGAAGTTTACTAGCCAAACTTTTAGCTCAAATCACCGCGGCTCACGCGGTAAAAACAAACTTCTTTGTCTTGCGGGCTTTATCACATTATTTTATGACACCAATCCTGTTCATAGTAAAGTTTCAAGCGTGTACTCACATGTGTTCCTCCGCTGGGCGTTGTTTCGCTTCCACTGTTTGGCGCACGTCTGACCAGCGCCGCGCGGTGCATTATGGGATATATGAGGCCGTGAAGGCTGCTCAGATGTGGCCTTCGCTCACGGCCGATCTCCATGGAAACGCGGGTCGCATTTGTCGGCCGCATTCGTGGGCTGCATGAAATGGGACAGCCTTGTCGCGGCGGAAGTGACGCAACCGGCCTTCAAATGTAGCCTTTGGAGGATGCAGCCGTTGAATTGGGACACAGCTTTTGTTTTACTTCTTGATACGGAGGCGGCCATCTTTGTTTTACTTCCTGATACGGAGGCGGCCATCTTTGTTTTACTTCTTGATACGGAGGCGGCCATCTTTGCTTTACTTCCTGATACGGAGGCGGCCATCTTTGTTTTACTTCCTGATACGGAGGCGGCCATCTTTGTTTTACTTCCTGATACGGAGGCGGCCATCTTTGCTTTACTTCCTGATACGGAGGCGCCATCTTTGCTTTACTTCCTGATACGGAGGCGCCATCTTTGTTTTACTTCCTGATACGGAGGCGGCCATCTATGCTTTAGGGCACCACCTGACCACAAACCCCCACTTCAGATAAAAACGGTAATTTGTGTGATTTTATAAACGGTAGAAAAGAACATTTCCTTCTATTTTATTTAAATACTGATAATAATTCAGTCCTGTCTGTGATTATAATGTGACATTTTAGAAAAAGGCTGCAGTACCTCACACGACCACTAATCAACCTGGGACACAGACAGAGGGGGCGGGGCTTATCCATTTAATACATCCATGGTCATGCGCCAATGAGGTCACTCCATAGGAATAAACAGGGCGGCCATTTTGGATTCATCTTCAGGTTTTATTCTAGTTCTATGGTCAGAAGGTTCTGTGACGTTTCAGTCTCTGGAGGATCTTCTGTGGAGTCAGTTCTACACAACACGACCTGCTCAGATCTGAATCCTCTGAACGTCTGAGTCCAGTGACTTTAGACTTTAGACACTTTAGACTCTGAACTTTATGGATGGACGAGGTCCAGCTCCAAAATATAAACTAAATCAGTCAAAAGGGTCAGTTTAGTCTTAAATGACTCAGACTTGTTTATTCCTTTAAACATTATCTTTAACAAAATGCACAACATAAAAAAATATAATCTTGGAGCATCAAAAACAACACGAGTCACATTCACAAATGAACAGTTTCACTTTTTCAGATTTTAGCACCAAATACAGACGTGTCCTCTGTTCCCATGGAAACCCTTTAAAGGAGCAGCATTTGGGGAATTTTCAAAGTTGTACAAATAAAAGAACCTGAAGGTCAAAGGTCATTATTGACCCTCAGCCCCGCCCCGTCCAGACTAAACCCCGCCCTCAGGCCTGAGGAGGAGGTACGTCATGAGCGTCGACCACATCCTCCCACGTTTACTCACCGCTCAAGCTAATGTTCGCGGCTAACGCTAGCACCCGCGGCTAACGCTAGCACCCGTGGCTAGTGCTAGCACCCATGGCTAACGCTAGCACCCGTGGCTAACGCTAGCACCCGCGGCTAACGCTAGCACCCGCGGCTAACGGGTTCTTGCCCCGGGCTCAGCTCCTGCTGCTGTGGTCCACACTGACCCCTAGTGACCAGCGCGGGACACTGCTGCTCCAAATGCATCATGGGACGTGGGAGGGCACTACTTTTTCCTCTGTGGGAGGAGGGAGAGGGGGGAGAGGGAGGAGAGGGGGGGGAGAGGGAGGAGGGGCAGGGAGGAGGGAGAGGAGAGGGGGAGGACACAGGGGGGACACAGGGGGAGGACACAGGGGGACACAGGGGGCAGGGGGACAGGGTGAGGACACAGGGGGGACACAGTGGGGACAGGGTGAGGACACAGGGGGGACACAGGGTGAGGACACGGGGGGGACACAGGGGGGACAGGGGGAGGACACAGGGGGGACACAGGGTGAGGACACGGGGGGGACACAGGGGGGACAGGGGGAGGACACAGGGGGACACAGGGTGAGGACACGGGGACACAGGGGGCAGGGGGACAGGGTGAGGACACAGGGGGGACACAGTGGGGACAGGGTGAGGACACAGGGGGGACACAGGGTGAGGACACGGGGGGGACACAGGGGGGGCAGGGGGGACAGGGTGAGGACACAGGGGGGACACAGTGGGGACAGGGTGAGGACACAGGGGGGACACAGGGTGAGGACACGGGGGGGACAGGGGGAGGACACAGGGGGGACACAGTGGGGACAGGGTGAGGACACAGGGGGGACACAGGGGGAGGACACAGAGGACA
>CM033623.1:30593885-30628885 GCA_019453435.1 Rhinogobius similis | reverse complement strand
AGAGCGTGCTGGAGGTCAGAGGTCAGAGGTCAGACACAGGCAGAGCGTGCAGAGGTCAGAGGTCAGAGGTCAAAGGTCAGACAGGCAGAGCGTGCTGGAGGTCAGAGGTCAGACACAGGCAGAGCATGCTGGAGGTCAGAGGTCAGAGGTCAGAGGTCAGAGTGTGCTGGAGGTCAGAGGTCAGACCGTTTGCGGCTCTGCCTGTGTCCTGGGGCAGCGGGGGCCTGTACCTGCAGGACGTAGTCTCCGGGCTGCAGGTCGGTGATGTCGATCCACTGACAGTCGATGTCGTGGCGGTAGGTGTCCCAGCAGCCCACCGTCACCCCCTGCTGGCCGAAGTTGGCGCACTCGTACCTCTTCTGGATCCCTGAAGGAAACACGTTTGATCGGCTTTAACCTCGTTTGAGTTTCACGTTTATCTCGTCGAAGCCCGTCGTGTTCGTTTAGACTCTGTTTGTCCGGAGCCTCAGACACAAACACAACGTTCACTTCATTTTCCTTTTGTTCTCGGTTTTGGTTTAATTCACTTTATTCCTGAAGTTGCCGTGGGCGCCGCCATCTTGTTTCGTTGTGTTCACTCGGGGGGCGGAGCTCCACAGAAAATACGTTCGACTCGACACAAAGGCGTTTTCAGGGGCCGGAGCGTGTGACATTTTACACAAATCAATCGACTTTATATGTTTTAGCGACACGTTTCCCTCGTTCATCGTTAGCTTTAGCAGAAGAGTGACCTGTGGCAAAAAGAGGCTAAAGTGGGCGGGGCCGAGTACGGTGAATGTAACATAAAAAGAGCGATGACATCACTTCCTGTTAGCGCTCACGTCTCCATCAGCGGCTCCTTCATTTTCACGTTTGGTTGAGTCCCGGGGCCCGTCCAGGGCGGGGCCTCACACGCCCTCTTCACGTTAGCGCTCGGCTAGCTCTGGTGTTGTTCCGTTCATTCTGTGGGGAATTCTCCGAGTCGTGACAGAATCAACAGAATAAATGGAAATGAGAAGCGTCCCAGAGTCCGGCTCAGACTGTTACGGCGTAAAGACGTCATCGGCCAGTTTAGAACGACGGCTAAAGGCGGCTAAAGGCGGCTAAAGGAGGCTAAAGGCGGCTAAAGGCTGCTAAAAAGCTGCTAAAGCGGCTAAAGCGGCTAAAGCGCTAAAGCTGCTAAAAACTGCTAAAAGCGGCTAAAAAGGCTGCTAAAAAGCGACTAAAAGCTGCTAAAGGCTGCTAAAAGCGGCTAAAAAGGCTGCTAAAAAGGCTGTTAAAGGCTGCTAAAGGCGGCTAAAGGCGGCTAAAGGCGGCTAAAAGCGATAAAAGCGACCAAAAGCGTAAAAAGCGACTAAAGGCGGCTAAAGCTGCTAAAGGCTGCTAAAGCGCTAAAGGCTGCTAAAAAGCTAAAGGCTGCTAAAGCGACTAAAACTGCTAAAGCGCTAAAGGCTGCTAAAGGCGGCTAAAGGCTGCTAAAGGCTGCTAAAGGCGGCTAAAGGCTGCTAAAGGCTGCTAAAGGCGGCTAAAGGCTGCTAAAGGCGGCTAAAGGCTGCTAAAGGCGGCTAAAGGCTGCTAAAGGCGGCTAAAGGCTGCTAAAGGCGGCTAAAGGCTGCTAAAGGCGGCTAAAGGCTGCTAAAGGCTGCTAAAGGCTGCTAAAGGCGGCTAAAGGCTGCTAAAGGCGGCTAAAGGCTGCTAAAGGCGGCTAAAGGCTGCTAAAGGCGGCTAAAGGCTGCTAAAGGCTGCTAAAACTGCTAAAGGCTGCTAAGAGCTGCTAAAGCGGCTAAAAAAAGCTAAAGCGGCCTAAAGTGACTAAGCCAAAGCGCTAAAAGCGACCAAAAGCGGTAAAAGCGATAAAGCGGCTAAAAGCTGACTAAAAGGCTGCTAAAGAGCTGCTAAAAGGCTGCTAAAAGCGACTAAAGCTGCTAAAGGCTGCTAAAGCTGACTAAAGGCTGCTAAGCGGCTAAAGCGACTAAAGCTGACTAAAGGCTGCTAAAGGCTGCTAAAGGCGGCTAAAGCGACTAAGGCTGCTAAAGGCTGCTAAAAGAGCGCTAAAGTATTAAAGGCTGACTAAAGCTGACTAAAGGCTGCTAAGTGACTAAAAAGTGACTAAAGTGACTAAAGTATTAAAGCTGACTAAAAGTGACTAAAGCGACCAAAGTGACCAAAGTGACTAAAGGCGGCTAAAGGCGGCTAAAGGCGGCTAAAGGCTGCTAAAGGCGGCTAAAGGCTGCTAAAGGCTGCTAAAGTGACTAAGCTAAAGGCTGCTAAAGCGGCTAAAGGCTGCTAAAAAGGCTAAAAGGCTGCTAAAAGCGACTAAAGGCTGCTAAAGGCTAAGGCTGCTAAAAGGCTGCTAAAAAGTATTCTAAAGCGACTAAAGTGACTAAAAGCGCTAAAAGACTAAAGGCTGCTAAAGCAGCTAAGGCTGCTAAAGGCTGACTAAAGGCTACTAAAAAGCGACTAAAAAGCGACTAAAAGCGATAAAAGCTGACTAAAAGCGACTAAAGGCTGCTAAAGGCTGCTAAAGCGACTAAAAAGCGCTAAAAGCGGTAAAGCGACTAAAAAGCGACTAAAAGCGACTAAAAACTGCTAAAAAAAGCTGACTAAAAAGCGACTAAAAAGCGACTAAAAAGCGGCTAAAAGCGCTAAAAGCTGACTAAAAAGCGGCTAAAAAGCGACTAAAAAGCGGCTAAAAGCGACTAAGCATCCACCGGCTCCATAAAAGGAAACCGAGTCAGACCAGCGGTTTATCTGGTCCCATGGATTTTGTGTTCACTTTTGTTTGGGCATAAGTTTAGCACCAACAGTAAACAAGGCGGGTTTCCATGGTAACGGCTGTTTTTATCCCGAGCTCTATTCCCCGTGTTCACACAAATGACAAACGAAAGAAAAGTGTCAACGCTAAAACGTTCAATAAAGTCGATTGATTTGTGTAAAACGTTTAACACGTCACACGCTCCGGCCCCTGAAAACGACTCTGTGTCGAGTCGAACGTATTTTCTGTGGAGCTCGTCTGCCCCGAATAAAATACAACGGAAACAAGATGGCGGCGCCCACGAGAACTACAGGAATAAAGTGAACAAAGAACAATTTGTAAAGTAAAGACCTGATCGTTTTTATTTAATTACTTCAGTTTTTTTTACTTTAATCTGTTTCATTTCAGTTTTTCTTTTGCTTCATCATCGACCCACAGAACCATGAACCATTTATTAACTTCACTGAGAAAAACAGAACTGGACAGGAAGTGCTCGGTCGTACAGGAAGTGCTCAGTCGTACAGGAAGTGCTCGGTCGTACAGGAAGTGCTCGGTCGTACAGGAAGTGCTCGGTCGTACAGGAAGTGCTCGGTCGTACAGGAAGTGCTCAGTCGTACAGGAAGTGCTCGGTCGTACAGGAAGTGCTCGGTCGTACAGGAAGTGCTCGGTCGTACAGGAAGTGCTCAGTCGTACAGGAAGTGATCGGTCGTACAGGAAGTGCTCGGTCGTACAGGAAGTGCTCGGTCGTACAGGAAGTGCTCGGTCGTACAGGAAGTGCTCGGTCGTACAGGAAGTGCTCGGTCGTACAGGAAGTGCTCAGTCGTACAGGAAGTGCTCGGTCGTACAGGAAGTGCTCGGTCGTACAGGAAGTGCTCGGTCGTACAGGAAGTGCTCGGTCGTACAGGAAGTGCTCAAGTGCAAGGAGCAGCCGTTTTGATATTAAATAAAAATAAATAGCCATTTGATAGTCTATGCAGAGAGCCGAGTATGAATTCAAACTGGACTCAGTGTTTGATTGTTACAGTTTGCATCTTAAATCATTTCATCCTGTTTTTATTTTTAGGTGAAGAGAGAATGTGAGCGTGAGTGGTCGGTCCTGTCCATGTCCCTGCCGCCTGTTGACCCTGTCATGTCCCTGCCGCCTGTTGACCCTGTCCAGGGTCTAAGGCCCAGAGTCACTGGGACAACGGGGACAGAACAAGTCCTTTTGCCTTAGATGACTTTGACTTTGAGGATGTTCCTCTCACTTCTGTTTGTCGTTTGGTGTGAGATCTTTACAGCTTTTTGTTTTAATCTGTTTTATTGTTTGATTTTCTAACTTTCTGTTAAATGTTTTGGTTAAAACTGCAGTTTTATGAAACTCCGAGCGGCAACAGCTACTGGACCAGAACAAACTGGAGTGAAACATTAGTCTTTACCTTCTGCACTGAACGTGTCCTTCAAACAGAAGCAGCAGCAACAGAGAGGTCACAGCAGTACCAGCAGTAGTACCTGCAGTAGTACCTGCAGTAGTACCAGCAGTAGTACCAGCAGTAGTACCAGAAGTAATAACAGTAGTACCAGCAGTAGTACCAGCAGTAGTACCAGAAGTAATAACAGTAGTACCAGCAGTAGTACCAGCAGTAGTACCTGCAGTAGTACCAGCAGTAGTACCAGCAGTAGTACCAGCAGTAGTACCAGCAGTAGTACCTGCAGTAATAACAGTAGTACCTGCAGTAGTACCAGCAGTAATAACAGTAGTACCTGCAGCAGTACCAGCAGTAATAACAGTAGTACCTGCAGTAGTACCAGCAGTAATAACAGTAGTACCAGCAGTAGTACCAGAAGTAATAACAGTAGTACCAGCAGTAGTACCAGCAGTAGTACCAGCAGTAGTACCATCAGTGTCAGTACCTTCTTCACAGTGCGTGTCCTCCAAACAGAAGCTGGCCTTGTGTCCTTCAGCCACTTTGGTCCCGTTCAGGCTCAGCAGGTCGTAGTGAGTGAACACCTCCATACTGTGGTAATGTCTGAGGAGCAGAACCAGGTCAGGACCAGGACTGGACCAGGACTGGACCGGGTCTGGACCAGGACTGGACCGGGACTGGACCAGGACTGGACCAGGACTGGACCAGGACTGGACCGGGTCTGGACCAGGACTGGACCGGGACTGGACCAGGACTGGACCGGGTCTGGACCAGGACTGGACCGGGACTGGACCAGAGACTGAACCAGACTGCAGAGACTGGACCAGGAACTGAACCAGGACTGAACCAGAGACTGAACCGGGACTGGGCAGAGACTGAACCAGAGACTGGACCAGAGACTGGACCAGGACTGGACCAGGACTGGACCGAGACTGAACGGGACTGAACCGAGACTGAACCAGGAACTGAACCAGAGACTGGACCAGCTCAGAGACCGAGTCTGAACCAGGAACTGGGAACCGGAGACTGGGCAGAGACTGGGACCAGGGCTAGACCAGAGACTGGGACCAGAGACTGAACTTAGAGACTGAACCAGGGACTGAACCGAGACTGAACCAGAGACTGAACCAGAGACTAGACCAGAGACTGAACCAACTCAGGGCAGTCTGGAACCAGAGACTGAACAGAGTCTGAGACCAGAGACTGAACCAGAGACTGAACCAGCTCAGGACCGGTCTAGACCAGAGACTGGGCAGGTCTGAACCAGAGACTGGGCAGAGACTGGACCAGAGACTGGAACCAGCTCAGGACCGTCTGGACCAGGACTGAACCGGGTCTGGACCAGGACTGGGCAGGTCTGAACCAGAGACTGAACCAGAGACTGAACCAGAGACTGAACCGCTCAGGACCAGTCTGACCTAGACTGGACCAAGTCTGAACCAGGTCTGACCAGGACTGAACCAGAGACTGAACCAGGTCTGAACCAGGGTCTGGACAGAGACTGAACCAGACTGGACCAGGTCTGGACCAGGACTGAACCAGGTCTGGACCAGGACTGAACCAGGTCTGGACCAGGACTGAACCAGGTCTGGACCAGGACTGGACCAGGACTGGACCGGGACTGGACCAGGTCTGGACCTGGACTGGACCAGGTCTGGACCTGGACTGGACCAGGACTGGACCTGGACTGGACCAGGTCTGGACCAGGACTGAACCAGGTCTGGACCAGCTCAGGACCAGGACTGGACCAGGACTGGACCAGGACTGGACCGGGACTGGACCAGGTCTGGACCTGGACTGGACCAGCTCAGGACCAGGACTGGAGCAGGTCTGGACCAGGACTGGACCAGGACTGGACCAGGTCTGGACCAGGACTGGACCAGGACCACAGTCTGCTGTGGTTCGGACACAGAATGTGTTTAAATCTATCTTTAGTTTCAGAGTCAAAGCAGCAGCTCGTTTATTTATAAAAGTGAGACAGGAAATACCAACGAGGTCACGACCTCTGAACCTCAGACTGTGGCCCCCAAAGACAGGATTGGCTCTCAGACCTGTTACTGCCTCAGGATTGGCTCTCAGACCTGTCACTGCCTCAGGATTGGCCCTCAGACCTGTTACTGCCTCAGGGTTGGCCCTCAGACCCTCAGACCTGTTACTGCCTCAGGATTGGCTCTCAGACCTGTCACTGCCTCAGGGTTGGCTCTCAGACCTGTTACTGCCTCAGGATTGGCTCTCAGACCTGTTACTGCCTCAGGGTTGGCCCTCAGACCTGTTACTGCCTCAGGGTTGGCCCTCAGACCTGTCACTGCCTCAGGATTGGCTCTCAGACCTGTTACTGCCTCAGGATTGGCCCTCAGACCTGTTACTGCCTCAGGGTTGGCCCTCAGACCCTCAGACCTGTTACTGCCTCAGGGTTGGCCCTCAGACCCTCAGACCTGTTACTGCCTCAGGGTTGGCCCTCAGACCTGTTACTGCCTCAGGGTTGGCCCTCAGACCCTCAGACCTGTTACTGCCTCAGGATTGGCCCTCAGACCCTCAGACCTGTTACTGCCTCAGGGTTGGCCCTCAGACCTGTTACTGCCTCAGGATTGGCCCTCAGACCTGTTACTGCCTCAGGATTGGCCCTCAGACCTGTTACTGCCTCAGGATTGGCCCTCAGACCTGTTACTGCCTCAGGGTTGGCCCTCAGACCTGTTACTGCCTCAGGATTGGCCCTCAGACCTGTTACTGCCTCAGGATTGGCCCTCAGACCTGTTACTGCCTCAGGATTGGCCCTCAGACCTGTTACTGCCTCAGGGATTGGCCCTCAGACCTGTTACTGCCTCAGGATTGGCCCTCAGACCTGTTACTGCCTCAGGGTTGGCCCTCAGACCTGTTACTGCCTCAGGATTGGCCCTCAGACCTGTTACTGCCTCAGGATTGGCCCTCAGACCTGTTACTGCCTCAGGATTGGCCCTCAGACCTGTTACTGCCTCAGGATTGGCCCTCAGACCTGTTACTGCCTCAGGGTTGGCTCGACTGACACTGCAACTGACCATTACTTTAGTGTTCGACTCAATAATTAATCCTATCGAACACTTTAACTTTTTGCACAGATTTTTAACCAAATACAGGTTGAACTAAGGTCCTGGGTTGCAGTTTTACCTGTGACACTCGTGCCAGACCCAGGACTGGGGCCCGGCCGTGGGCCTGAAGTCGGACTGTCCGTTGTTGTGGATCTGAGAGGAAAACCTCATGAGTCTGCGATAAGACGAAGGGTCAGCGGAGGCGGCCGAGCTGGACAGACAGTTCTCCTCCAGGGCACAGGTCAGAGCGTAGAGCGGGCGGTCCTCCAGGTACGTGGTCTGCTCCACCACCGGGGCGTTCAGGACCAGGTCTGGGGCCGCTACAGACACAGCAGCAGTAATAGTAGTAAGTAGTAGTAGTAGTAGTAGTAGTAGTAGTAGTAGTAGTAGTAGTAGTAGTAGTAGTAGTAGTAGCAGTAGTAGTAGCAGTAGTAGTAGCAGTAGTAGTAGTAGTAGTAGTAGTAGCAGTGGGAGTAGTACTAGTAGTAATAGTAGTAGTAGTAGTAGTAGTAGTAACAGTAGTAGTAGTAGCAGTAGTAATAGTAGTAGTAGTAGTAGTAGTAGTAGTAGTAGTAGTAGTAGCAGTAGTAGTAGTAGTAGTAGTAGTAGTAGTAGTAGTAATATCTTACTGTGAGTACACGACACCCCGGCGGCGTGGCGTCCTCCGCCTCTCGGACACTCCACGTGTTTCCCGTGATGTAAACACTGATCCAGGGTTAGCTCCGCCCCCGAACACTTCACTCCACTCAAGAGTACTGCGTCTGAAGAAGTATCACTGCTCTGCCAGTACCACGTCTCCTATAAGTACACAGAGTACACAGAGTACATAAAAAGTACACACAGAGTACACAGAGTGCATACGGTGTACACACAAAGTACACGCAGAGTACACACAAAGTACACGCACTATTTACTCTGACTGCTGTTGAGTAAAGGTACTTTTCAGATAAATCGGTACTGCAGGTTGTTGTTGTTTACTGTAGGTTGTTGTTGTTTACTGCAGGTTGTTGTTGTTTACTGCAGGTTGCTGTTGTTTACTGCAGGTTGTTGTTGTTTACTGCAGGTTGTTGTTGTTTACTGCAGGTTGTTGTTGTTTACTGCAGGTTGTTGTTGTTTACTGCAGGTTGTTGTTGTTTATTGCAGGTTGTTGTTGTTTACTGTAGGTTGTTGTTTACTGCAGGTTGTTGTTTACTGCAGGTTTGTTGTTGTTTACTGCAGGTTGTTGTTGTTGTTTACTGTAGGTTGTTGTTGTTTACTGCAGGTTGTTGTTGTTTACTGCAGGTTGTTGTTGTTGTTTACTGTAGGTTGTTGTTGTTTACTGCAGGTTGTTGTTGTTTACTGTGGGTTGTTGTTGTTTACTGCAGGTTGTTGTTGTTTACTGCAGGTTGTTGTTGTTTACTGCAGGTTGTTGTTGTTTACTGCAGGTTGTTGTTGTTTACTGCAGGTTGTTGTTGTTTACTGCAGGTTGTTGTTGTTTACTGCAGGTTGTTGTTGTTTACTGCAGGTTGTTGTTGTTTACTGCAGGTTGTTGTTGTTTACTGCAGGTTGTTGTTGTTTACTGCAGGTTTGTTGTTGTTTACTGCAGGTTGTTGTTGTTTACTGTAGGTTGTTGTTGTTTACTGCAGGTTGTTGTTGTTTACATCAGGTTGTTGTTGTTTACTGCAGGTTGTTGTTGTTGTTTACATCAGGTTTGTTGTTGTTTACTGCAGGTTGTTGTTGTTGTTTACTGCAGGTTTGTTGTTGTTTACTGCAGGTTGCTGTTGTTTACTGCAGGTTGTTGTTGTTGTTTACTGCAGGTTGCTGTTGTTTACTGCAGGTTGTTGTTGTTTACTGTAGGTTGTTGTTGTTTACTGCAGGTTGTTGTTGTTTACTGCAGGTTGTTGTTGTTTACTGCAGGTTGTTGTTGTTTACTGCAGGTTGTTGTTGTTTACTGCAGGTTGTTGTTGTTTACTGCAGGTTGTTGTTGTTTACTGCAGGTTGTTGTTGTTTACTGCAGGTTGTTGTTGTTTACTGCAGGTTGTTGTTGTTTACTGCAGGTTGTTGTTGTTTACTGCAGGTTGTTGTTGTTTTACTCCAGGTTGTTGTTGTTTACTGCAGGTTGTTGTTGTTTACTGCAGGTTTGTTGTTGTTTACTGCAGGTTGTTGTTGTTTACTGCAGGTTGTTGTTGTTTACTGCAGGTTGTTGTTGTTTACATCAGGTTTGTTGTTGTTTACTGCAGGTTGTTGTTGTTGTTTACATCAGGTTTGTTGTTGTTTACTGCAGGTTGTTGTTGTTTACTGCAGGTTGTTGTTGTTTACTGCAGGTTGTTGTTGTTTACTGCAGGTTGTTGTTGTTTACCTGCAGGTTGTTGTTGTTTACATCAGGTTTGTTGTTGTTTTACTGCAGGTTGTTGTTGTTGTTTACATCAGGTTTGTTGTTGTTTACTGCAGGTTGTTTGTTGTTTACTGCAGGTTGTTGTTGTTTACTGCAGGTTGTTGTTGTTTACTGCAGGTTGTTGTTGCAGGTTGTTGTTGTTTTACTGCAGGTTTTGTTGTTGTTTACTGCAGGTTGTTGTTGTTGTTTACTGTAGGTTGTTGTTGTTTACCTGCAGGTTGTTGTTGTTTACATCAGGTTTGTTGTTGTTTACTGCAGGTTGTTGTTGTTGTTTACATCAGGTTTGTTGTTGTTTACTGCAGGTTGTTGTTGTTGTTTACATCAGGTTTGTTGTTGTTTACTGCAGGTTGTTGTTGTTTACTGCAGGTTGTTGTTGTTGTTTACTGTAGGTTGTTGTTGTTTACTGCAGGTTGTTGTTGTTTACTGTAGGTTGTTGTTGTTTACTGCAGGTTGTTGTTGTTTACTGCAGGTTGTTGTTGTTGTTTGTTGTTGTTGTTTACTGCAGGTTGTTGTTGTTTACTGCAGGTTGTTGTTTGTTTACTGCAGGTTGTTGTTGTTTTCTGCAGGTTGTTGTTGTTTACTGCAGGTTGTTGTTGTTTACTGCAGGTTGTTGTTGTTTACTGCAGGTTGTTGTTGTTTACTGCAGGTTGTTGTTGTTTACTGCAGGTTGTTGTTGTTTACTGCAGGTTTGTTGTTGTTTACTGCAGGTTGTTGTTTACTGCAGGTTGTTGTTGTTTACTGCAGGTTGTTGTTGTTTACATCAGGTTTGTTGTTGTTTACTGCAGGTTGTTGTTGTTGTTTACATCAGGTTTGTTGTTGTTTACTGCAGGTTGTTGTTGTTTACTGCAGGTTGTTGTTGTTTACTGCAGGTTGTTGTTGTTTACTGCAGGCTGTTGTTGTTTACCTGCAGGTTGTTGTTGTTTACATCAGGTTTGTTGTTGTTTACTGCAGGTTGTTGTTGTTGTTTACATCAGGTTTGTTGTTGTTTACCTGCAGGTTGTTGTTGTTTACTGCAGGTTGTTGTTGTTTACTGCAGGTTGTTGTTGTTGTTTACTGTAGGTTGTTGTTGTTTACTGCAGGTTGTTGTTGTTGTTTACTGCAGGTTTGTTGTTGTTTACTGCAGGTTGTTGTTGTTTACTGCAGGTTGTTGTTGTTTACTGCAGGTTGTTGTTGTTTACTGCAGGTTGTTGTTGTTTACTGCAGGTTGTTGTTGTTTACTGCAGGTTGTTGTTGTTTACCTGCAGGTTTGTTGTTGTTTACTGCAGGTTGTTGTTGTTTACTGCAGGTTGTTGTTGTTTACTGCAGGCTGTTGTTGTTTACCTGCAGGTTGTTGTTGTTTACATCAGGTTTGTTGTTGTTTACTGCAGGTTGTTGTTGTTTACTGCAGGTTGTTGTTGTTTACCTGCAGGTTGTTGTTGTTTACTGCAGGTTGTTGTTGTTTACTGCAGGTTGTTGTTGTTTACTGCAGGTTGTTGTTGTTTACTGCAGGTTGTTGTTGTTTACCTGGAAAGCGTGCGAGGCGAAGCCCAGGCCCAGTTGTCTGCAGACCACCATGGCCTCCATGGTGCCCCAGCCTTCACTGCAGACGGAGCCCCAGACCAGGGTCCCGTTCCTCGGCCCCAGGACCTCCACACGGCCCTCGAACGGGTTACGGCCCCCAGCCAGACGCAGCTGAGGAGAGGAAAGAGTTAAGACTGCAACAACAGACGAGCGCAGGAGAGGAAAGAGTTAAGACTGCAACAACAGACGAGCGCAGGAGAGGAAAGAGTTAAGACTGCAACAACAGACGAGTGCAGCTGCAGGAGAGGAAAGAGTTAAGACTGCAACAACAGACGAGCGCAGCTGCAACAACAGACGAGCGCAGCTGAGGAGAGGAAAGAGTTAAGACTGCAACAACAGACGAGCGCAGGAGAGGAAAGAGTTAAGACTGCAACAACAGACGAGTGCAACTGCAACAACAGACGAGCGCAGCTGCAACAACAGACGAGCGCAGCTGCAACCGTCTCCCCCCTGTATCTCCCCCCTGTGTCTCCCCCCTGTCTCCCCTCTGTCTCCCCCCTGTCCCCCGTCTCCCCCCTGTCTCCCCTCTGTCTCCCCCCTGTCTCCCCTCGGTCCCCCCCCCTGTCTCCCCTCGGTCTCCCCCCTGTCTCCCCCCTTCTCCCCCCTGTCTCCCCCCTGTGTCTCCCCCCTGTCTCCCCCCTCTACCCCCCCCCTCACCCGCTTGTTGAAGCCCATCTGGGGCACGTTGCACCTCACCGCCGCGTCCTCCTCGTGTCTCCCCCCTGTCCCCCCCTCTCTCCCCTCTCTCTCCCCCCTGTCTCCCCCCTCTCTCCCCCCTCTCTCCCCCCTGTCTCACCCGCTTGTTGAAGCCCATCTGGGGCACGTTGCACCTCACCGCCGCGTCCTCCTCGTGTCTCCCCCCTGTCTCCCCCCTTTCTCTCCCCTGTCCCCCCCCTGTCTCCCCCCTGTCCCCCTCTCCCCCTGTCTCCCCCCTCTCTCCCCCCTGTCTCACCCGTTTGTTGAAGCCCATCTGGGGCACGTTGCACCTCACACTTGCCATGCGTCCCTCCTTGTGTCTCCCCTGTGTCTCCCCTGTCCCCCCTGTGTGTCTCCCCTGTCTCCCTCTCTCTCCCCCTCTCTCCCCCTCTCTCCCCTCTCTCCCCTGTCTCACCCGTTTGTTGAAGCCCATCTGGGGCACGTTGCACCTCACCGCCGCGTCCTCCTCGTGTCCCCCCCCTGTTTCCCCCCTGTGTCTCCACCTGTCTCCCCCGTGTCTCCCCCCTCTGTCTCCCCTCTCTCTCCCCCCTCTCTCCCCCCTGTCTCCCCCCTCTCTCACCCGTTTGTTGAAGCCCATCTGGGGCACGTTGCACCTCACCGCCGCATCCTCCTCGTGGCTCCCCTCTGTCACCACTGTGTCTCCCCCCTCTCTCCCCCCTGTGTCTCCCCTGTGTCTCCCCCCTGTCTCCCTCCTGTCCCCCTCTCTCCCTCTCTCCCCTCTCTCCCCCTCTCTCCCCTCTCTCACCCGTTTGTTGAAGCCCATCTGGGGCACGTTGCACCTCACCCGTCCTCCTCGTGTCTCCCCTGTCCCCCTGTGTCTCCCCCTCTCTCCCCCCTGTTTCCCTCCTGTGTCTCCCCACTGTCCCCCTCTCTCCCCCCTCTCTCCCCCCTGTCTCACCCGCTTGTTGAAGCCCATCTGGGGCACGTTGCACCTCACCGCCGCGTCCTCCTCGTGTCCCCCCCCTGTTTCCCCCTGTCTCCCCCTCTCTCCCCCTGTCTCCCCCTCTCTCCCCTCTCTCTCCCTCTGTCTCCCCCCTGTCTCCCCCCTCTCTCACCCGTTTGTTGAAGCCCATCTGGGGCCACGCTTGCACCCTCACCGCCGCATCCTCCTCGTGGCTCCCCTCTGTCCCCTGTGTCTCCCCCCTCTCTCCCCCTGTGTCTCCCCTGTGTCTCCCCCCTGTCTCCCTCCTGTCCCCCCTCTCTCCCCCTCTCTCCCCCTCTCTCCCCCTCTCTCACCCGTTTGTTGAAGCCCATCTGGGGCATCGCTGCACCTCACCGCCAAGGCCCTCCTCGTGGTCTCCCCTGTCCCCCTTTGTCTCCCCCTCTCTCCCCCTGTTTCCCTCCTGTGTCTCCCCTCTCTCCCTCTCTCTCCCCCTCTCCCCCCTCTCTCCCCCCTGTCTCACCCGCTTGTTGAAGCCCATCTGGGGCACGTTGCACCTCACCGCCGCATCCTCCTCGTGGCTCCCCTCTGTCCCCCCTGTGTCTCCCCCCTCTCTCCCCTGTGTCTCCCCTGTGTCTCCCCCCTGTCCCCCCTCTGTCTCCCTCTCTCTCCCCCTCTCTCCCCCTCTCTCCCCCCTGTCTCACCCGTTTGTTGAAGCCCATCTGGGGCACGTTGCACCTCCTCACCCTCCTCGTGGTCTCCCCTCGTGTCTCCCCTCGTGTCTCCCCCTGTCTCCCCCTGTCTCCCCCTCTCTCCCCCTCTCTCCCCTCTCTCCCCTCTCTCCCTCTCCCCCCTGTCTCACCCGCTTGTTGAAGCCCATCTGGGGCACGTTGCACCTCACCGCCAAGGCCCTCCTCGTGTCTCCCCTGTGTCTCCCCTGTGTCTCCCCCTGTCTCCCCCTGTCCCCCTCTCTCCCTCTGTCTCCCCCTCTCTCCCCCTCTCTCACCCGCTTGTTGAAGCCCATCTGGGCACGTTGCACCTCACCGCCGCGTCCTCCTCGTGTCTCCCCCCTGTGTCTCCCCTTTGTCTCTCCCCTGTCTCCCCCCTCTCTCCCCCCTGTCTCCCCCTCTCTCCCCCCTCTCTCCCCCCTGTCTCACCCGCTTGTTGAAGCCCATCTGGGGCACGTTGCACCTCACCGCCGCGTCCTCCTCGTGTCTCCCCCCTGTTTCCCTCCTGTGTCTCCCCCTGTCTCCCCCCTCTCTCCCCCCTCTCTCCCCTCTCTCTCCCCCCTCTCTCCCCCCTGTCTCACCCGTTTGTTGAAGCCCATCTGGGGCACGTTGCACCTCACCGCCGCGTCCTCCTCGTGTCTCCCCCCTGTGTCTCCCCCCTGTCCCCCCTGTGTCTCCCCCCTCTCTCCCCCCTCTCTCACCCGTTTGTTGAAGCCCATCTGGGGCACGTTGCACCTCCCCGCGTCCTCCTCGTGTCTCCCCCCTGTTTCCCTCCTGTGTCTCCCCCCTGTCCCCCCTGTGTCTCTCCCTCTCTCCCCCTCTCTCCCCCTCTCTCCCCCTGTCCCCCCTCTCTCCCTCTGTCTCCCCCTCTCTCCCCCTCTCTCCCCCCTCTCTCCCCCCTCTCTCCCCCCTCTCTCACCCGCTTGTTGAAGCCCATCTGGGGCACGTTGCACCTCACCGCCGCGTCCTCCTCGTGTCTCCCCCTGTCCCCCCTGTGTCTCCCCCCTCTCTCCCCCCCTGTTTCCCTCCTGTGTCTCCCCCCTGTCCCCCCTCTCTCCCCCTCTCCCCCCTGTCTCACCCGTTTGTTGAAGCCCATCTGGGGCACGTTGCACCTCACCGCCGCGTCCTCCTCGTGGCTGCAGCCGCTCGATTCTCTGTTGAAGCGACACTCGGTCACAGACTTTTCAAACCCGGAGCATTGGACCTCGTTCATGTGGACCGGACCAGAACCTGAAACAAGACCAGAACCGGGTCTGAACCAGGACCGGACCAGAACCTGAAACAAGACCAGAACCGGGTCTGAACCAGGACCGGACCAGAACCTGAAACAAGACCAGAACCGGGTCTGAACCAGGACCAGAACCTGAAACAAGACCAGAACCGGGTCTGAACCAGGACCGGACCAGAACCTGAAACAAGACCAGAACCGGGTCTGAACCAGGACCGGACCAGAACCTGAAACAAGACCAGAACCGGGTCTGAACCAGGACCGGACCAGAACCTGAAACAAGACCAGAACCGGGTCTGAACCAGGACCGGACCAGAACCTGAAACAAGACCAGAACCGGGTCTGAACCAGGACCGGACCTGTGCCTGAAACAAGACCAGAACCGGGTCTGAACCAGGACCGGACCTGTGCCTGAAACAAGACCAGAACCGGGTCTGAACCAGGACCGGACCAGAACCTGAAACAAGACCAGAACCGGGTCTGAACCAGGACCGGACCAGAACCTGAAACAAGACCAGAACCGGGTCTGAACCAGGACCGGACCAGAACCTGAAACAAGACCAGAACCGGGTCTGAACCAGGACCGGACCAGAACCTGAAACAAGACCAGAACCGGGTCTGAACCAGGACCGGACCAGAACCTGAAACAAGACCAGAACCGGGTCTGAACCAGGACCAGAACCTGAAACAAGACCAGAACCGGGTCTGAACCAGGACCGGACCAGAACCTGAAACAAGACCAGAACCGGGTCTGAACCAGGACCGGACCAGAACCTGAAACAAGACCAGAACCGGGTCTGAACCAGGACGGACCAGAACCTGAAACAAGACCAGAACCGGGTCTGAACCAGGACCGACCAGAACCTGAAACAAGACCAGAACCGGTCTGAACCAGGACCGACCAGAACCTGAAACAAGACCAGAACCGGGTCTGAACCAGGACCGACCAGAACCTGAAACAACACCAGTACCGGTCTGAACCAGGACCGGACCAGAACCTGAAACAAGACCAGAACCGGGTCTGAACCAGGACCGGACCAGAACCTGAAACAAGACCAGAACCGGGTCTGAACCAGGACCGGACCTGTTCCTGAAACAAGACCAGAACCGGGTCTGAACCAGGACCGGACCAGAACCTGAAACAAGACCAGAACCGGGTCTGAACCAGGACCAGAACCTGAAACAAGACCAGAACCGGGTCTGAACCAGGACCGGACCTGAAACAAGACCAGAACCGGGTCTGAACCAGGACCGGACCTGTGCCTGAAACAAGACCAGAACCGGGTCTGAACCAGGACCGGACCAGAACCTGAAACAAGACCAGAACCGGTCTGAACCAGGACGGACCAGAACCTGAAACAAGACCAGAACCGGTCTGAACCAGGACCGACCTGTGCCTGAAACAAGACCAGAACCGGGTCTGAACCAGGACCGGACCAGAACCTGAAACAAGACCAGAACCGGGTCTGAACCAGGACCGGACCAGAACCTGAAACAAGACCAGAACCGGGTCTGAACCAGGACCGGACCTGTGCCTGAAACAAGACCAGAACCGGGTCTGAACCAGCACCTGACCAGAACCTGAAACAAGACCAGAACCGGGTCTGAACCAGGACCGGACCAGAACCTGAAACAAGACCAGAACCGGACTGAACCAGGACCGACCAGAACCTGAAACAAGACCAGAACCGGGTCTGAACCAGGACCGGACCAGAACCTGAAACAAGACCAGAACCGGGTCTGAACCAGGACCAGAACCTGAAACAAGACAATAACAGGTTCTGAACCAGGACCGACCTGTGCCTGAAACAAGACCAGAACCGGGTCTGAACCAGGACCGACCAGAACCTGAAACAAGACCAGAACCGGGTCTGAACCAGGACCGACCAGAACCTGAAACAAGACCAGAACCGGTCTGAAACCAGGACCGACCAGAACCTGAAACAAGACCAGAACCGGGTCTGAACCAGGACCGGACCTGTGCCTGAAACAAGACCAGAACCGGGTCTGAACCAGGACCGGACCAGAACCTGAAACAAGACCAGAACCGGGTCTGAACCAGGACCAGAACCTGAAACAAGACCAGAACCGGGTCTGAACCAGGACCGGACCTGTGCCTGAAACAAGACCAGAACCGGGTCTGAACCAGGACCGGACCAGAACCTGAAACAAGACCAGAACCGGGTCTGAACCAGGACCGGACCTGAAACAAGACCAGAACCGGGTCTGAACCAGGACCGGACCTGTGCCTGAAACAAGACCAGAACCGGGTCTGAACCAGGACCGGACCAGAACCTGAAACAAGACCAGAACCGGGTCTGAACCAGGACCAGAACCAGAAACAAGACAACAACCTTGTCTGAACCAGGACCGGACCAGAACCTGAAACAAGACCAGAACCGGGTCTGAACCAGGACCGGACCTGAAACAAGACCAGAACCGGGTCTGAACCAGGACCGGACCAGAACCTGAAACAAGACCAGAACCGGGTCTGAACCAGGACCGGACCAGAACCTGAAACAAGACCAGAACCGGGTCTGAACCAGGACCGGACCTGAAACAAGACCAGAACCGGGTCTGAACCAGGACCGGACCAGAACCTGAAACAAGACCAGAACCGGGTCTGAACCAGGACCGGACCTGTGCCTGAAACAAGACCAGAACCGGGTCTGAACCAGGACCGGACCAGAACCTGAAACAAGACCAGAACCGGGTCTGAACCAGGACCGGACCAGAACCTGAAACAAGACCAGAACCGGGTCTGAACCAGGACCGGACCAGAACCTGAAACAAGACCAGAACCGGGTCTGAACCAGGACCGGACCAGAACCTGAAACAAGACCAGAACCGGGTCTGAACCAGGACCGGACCTGTGCCTGAAACAAGACCAGAACCGGGTCTGAACCAGGACCGGACCAGAACCTGAAACAAGACCAGAACCGGGTCTGAACCAGGACCGGACCTGTGCCTGAAACAAGACCAGAACCGGGTCTGAACCAGGACCGGACCAGAACCTGAAACAAGACCAGAACCGGGTCTGAACCAGGACCGGACCAGAACCTGAAACAAGACCAGAACCGGGTCTGAACCAGGACCGGACCAGAACCTGAAACAAGACCAGAACCGGGTCTGAACCAGGTCCACAGTTTGTTTGTTGCTGGGAGTAAAACGTGGCTCTGAAGGACTTGGTTTGGTCCAGACTCCAGACCTGAATTCCTCTGAACTCATAAACACATTTCACTGAGGCTCCACGTTTAGACCTGGTTCAGTCCTGGTCTAGTCCTGGTCTAGTCCTGGTTTAGTCCTGGTTTAGTCCTGGTTCAGTCCTGGTCTAGTCCTGGTCTAGTCCTGGTTTAGACCTGGTTTAGACCTGGTTTAGTCCTGGTTTAGCCCTGGTTTAGACCTGGTTTAGTCCTGGTTTAATCCTGGTTTAGACCTGGTTTAGTCCTGGTTTAGCCCTGGTTTGGTCCTGGTTTGGTCCTGGTTTAGTCCTGGTTTAGTCCTGGTTTAGTCCTGGTTTAGTCCTGGTTTAGTCCTGGTTTAGTCCTGGTTTGGTCCTGGTTTAGTCCTGGTTTAGTCCTGGTTTGGTCCTGGTTTGGTCCTGGTTTAGTCCTGGTTTAGTCCTGGTTTAATGCAGTGAGATTAATTTTGATTTAATTTGGTTCTTGTTTAGTTTGTCACCTTTTTCAGTCCAGTCCAGGTCTCGGTCCAGGTCCCAGTCCAGGTCTCGGTCCAGGTCCCAGTCCAGGTCTCGGTCCAGGTCCCAGTCCAGGTCCCGGTCTCGTCTGAACATCTGATTCTGATCAAACTTGAACGTTTTAAATTTCACAAAATCAGAACTTAATATCCTCCAGAGTGTGTGTCCAAGGACTGAGTCCAGGTCTAGACCGGGACCCAAACAGGACCAGGTGTAGACCAGACCGGGACCCAAACAGGACCAGGTGTAGACCAGACCAGGACCCAAACAGGACCAGGTGTAGACCAGACCAGGACCCAAACAGGACCAGGTGTAGACCAGACCGGGACCCAAACAGGACCAGGTGTAGACCAGGACCCAAACAGGACCAGGTGTAGACCAGGACCCAAACAGGACCAGGTGTAGACCAGGTCTAGACCTCCAGCTGCAGGTGTGTGTTTGGTTTCACTTCCTCCTGTTTCTCCGTCACATGTTTCAGATTTTTGAAGTGAATCATAAACTCAAACATTTGAGTTTAAACCTTTAGACTTTTAGATCCAGCTCCAGGTCCATCGTCAAAGACTGAGACTCGAGAACAAATGAAAAACAGAGACTTTATCCAGATGCAGGAGTTACATGAGCCCCGCCCCCTTCAGGTGCTCTGGGCACCGGCCCATGCGGGCCCCTCTCAGTGCCCCATGTGGGCCCCTCTCAGTACCTCGGCCCATGCGGGCCCCTCTCAGTGCCCCATGTGGGCCCCTCTCAGTACCTCGGCCCATGCGGGCCCCTCTCAGTGCCCCATGCGGGCCCCTCTCAGTACCTCGGCCCATGCGGGCCCCTCTCAGTGCCCCCTGGGGGCCCCTCTCAGTACCTCGGCCCATGCGGCCCTCTCAGTGCCCCATGCGGGCCCCTCTCAGTACCTCGGCCCATGCGGGCCCCTCTCAGTGCCCCATGCGGGCCCCTCTCAGTACCTCGGCCCATGCGGGCCCCTCTCAGTGCCCCATGCGGGCCCCTCTCAGTACCTCGGCCCATGCAGGCCCCTCTCAGTGCTCCATGCGGGCCCCTCAGTACCTCGGCCCATGCGGGCCCCCCTCAGTACCTCGGCCCATGCGGGCCCCTCAGTACCTTGGCCCATGCGGGCCCCGCTCAGGGCCTCCTTGGCGCTGCCGTAGCCCAGTTCTCTACAGACCACGGTGGCGGCCCTCAGGTCCCACAGGTCGTCACAGACCGAGCCCCACTCCCCGTTCTTCAGGACCTCGACCCGGCCCTCACCGATCAGGGGCCCCCCCCGGAGCCGGACCAGAGGCTGCTGCAGAGAGAGAGAGAGACGGGTCAGAACCAGGACTAAACCAGGACTAAACCAGGCCTAAACCAGGACTAAACCAGGACTGAACCAGGACTAAACCAGGACTAAACCAGGACTGAACCAGGACTAAACCAGGACTGAACCAGGACTGAAACAGGACTGAAACAGGACTGAACCAGGACTGAAACAGGACTGAAACAGGACTGAAACAGGACTGGACCAGGTCTGGACCAGGTCTATTCCCGGCTCACTCTGACACATGACACATGGATTTGTTGTTGTTGTTGTTGTTGTTGTTGTTGTTGTTGTTGTTGTTGTTGTTGTTGTCGTTGTTGTTGTTGTTGTTGTTGTTGTTGTTGTTGTTGTTGTTGTTGTTGTTGTTGTTGTGGAGCACAGTCTTGTTTCTGTGGTGCTTTTATTAACTTAATGATAATAATTAATAATAACAATGTTCTGAGTTAAACACAAACAGCTGTGTTTTTACGGCTCGTCGTCGTCGTAAACTCTAACAGACTCTGACGGAAAAACCCTGTCATTGTTCCACAGATGATTCCACAGAGTCACGTCCTGAGAGTCTGACTCTGGTTCAAACGTCCACAAATCACTCAAATGAGTCTCAAAAGTGCACGAATATCATTCTCAAAGTGATACTGAGCTTCATTCTATTAAGACATGATAAAAGACAGAGTCCAGTCCAGACCACGTCGAGCTCGAGTTTACGCGGATTTTATTTTCTCTAAATGTCTGTCGTTGTGTTTTTTATGACGTGTCACATGGTTCAAAATGCAGCTCACAGGCTCCTCCCCCTCTGTCCTCTGCTGCCCCCTGCTGTGCTGGAGGAGTCTGAGCTCACACTGGACTCTTCTTCTTCTACTTTCATCAACAACATTTAACATTTTAGTTCAACTGTATCTGTTCATGGCTGTTCACATGTTTTTTCTTTCTCCACTTCCCTCCAGGACACTGCTCCATCTCACCCTGACCCTGTGACCAGGATGTTCCTCCTGAGCCTGGAGGAACTCTCTCTACTCCAGATGAACTGTCCTGTGGGGGGAGCTCTCCTTCATCTGCTTCTCCTCCAGGTTTACACTTTTCCCCACAGGTGCTTCATCTTCATCTGGATGTTCTTACCTCCAGCCTGTAGGCCTTCCTGAAGCCCGCGCTCACACTCGGGGCGAAGGCTCGTCCCGGGGCACAGCTGACCACCACAGGACCGCCCTCAGAACACGTCTGGTTCCCCCTCAAAGGAACGTCTCGGCCCAGTTTACACTCCGACAAGTCCGCCTCGTTCCCCGTGCAGTTCACCGAGTGAGACCAGAAGTTCTTCTTACGACGAGACGCCAACAACCTGCGAAGAAGAAGAGAAGGTAAGAACGAAAAAGACGCCAACAACCTGCGAAGAAGAAGAGAAGGTAAGAACGAGAAAGACGCCAACAACCAGCGAAGAAGAAGAGAAGGTAAGAACGAAAAAGACACCAACAACCTGCGAAGAAGAGAAGGTAAGAACGAGAAAGACACCAACAACCTGCGAAGAAGAAGAGAAGGTAAGAACGAAAAAGACGCCAACAACCTCAAGAAGAAGAGAAGGTAAGAACGAAAAAGACGCCAACAACCTCTAAGAAGAAGAGAAGGTAAGAACAGAAAGATGCCAACAACTGCTAAGAAGAAGAGAAGGTAAGAACGAAAAAGACACCAACAACCTTAGAAGAATAGAAGGTAAGAACGAAAAAGACACCAACAACCTGCGAAGAAGAAGAGAAGGTAAGAACGAAAAAGACGCCAACAACCTGCGAAGAAGAAGAGAAGGTAAGAACGAGAAAGATGCCAACAACCTGCGAAGAAGAAGAGAAGGTAAGAACGAAAAAGACGCCAACAACCTCAAGAAGAAGAGTAGGTTAGAACTAAAAAGACGCCAACAACCTGCGAAGAAGAAGAGAAGGTAAGAACGAGAAAGACGCCAACAACTCAAGTAAGAAGAAGAGAAGGTAAGAATGAAAAAGACGCCAACAACCTGCGAAGAAGAAGAGAAGGTAAGAATAAAAAGACGCCAACAACTCTGAAGAAGAAGAGAAGGTAAGAACGAAAAGACGCCAACAACTCAAGTAAGAAGAAGAGAAGGTAAGAACGAAAAGACGCCAACAACCTGCAAGAAGAAGAGAAGGTAAGAATGAAAAAGACGCCAACAACCAGCGAAGAAGAAGAGAAGGTAAGAACGAAAAAGACGCCAACAACAAGCGAAGAAGAAGAGAAGGTAAGAACGAAAAGACGCCAACAACCTGCGAAGAAGAAGAGAAGGTAAGAAAAAAGACGCCAACAACCTCTAAGAAGAAGAGAAGGTAAGAACTAAAAAGACGCCAACAACTCACGAAGAAGAGAAGGTAAGAACGAAAAAGACGCCAACAACCTGCGAAGAAGAAGAGAAGGTAAGAACGAGAAAGACGCCAACAACCAGCGAAGAAGAAGAGAAGGTAAGAACGAAAAAGACGCCAACAACCAGCGAAGAAGAAGAGAAGGTAAGAACGAGAAAGACGCCAACATCCTCCTAAGAAGAAGAGAAGGTAAGAACGAAAAAGACGCCAACAACCTCAAGTAAGAAGAAGAGAAGGTAAGAACGAAAAAGACGCCAACAACCTCAAGTAAGAAGAAGAGAAGGTAAGAACGAAAAAGACGCCAACAACCTGCGAAGAAGAAGAAGGTAAGAACGAAAAAGACGCCAACAACCTGCGAAGAAGAAGAAGAGAAGGTAAGAACGAGAAAGACGCCAACAACCTGCGAAGAAGAAGAGAAGGTAAGAACGAGAAAGACGCCAACAACCAGCGAAGAAGAAGAGAAGGTAAGAACGAAAAAGACGCCAACAACCAGCGAAGAAGAAGAGAAGGTAAGAACGAAAAAGACGCCAACAACCTGCGAAGAAGAAGAGAAGGTAAGAACGAGAAAGACGCCAACAACCTGCAAAGAAGAAGAGAAGGTAAGAACGAAAAAGACGCCAACAACCAGCGAAGAAGAAGAGAAGGTAAGAACGAAAAAGACGCCAACAACCTGCGAAGAAGAGAAGGAAAGAACGAGAAAGACGCCAACAACCTCAAGTAAGAAGAAGAGAAGGTAAGAACGAGAAAGACGCCAACAACCTGCAAGAAGAAGAAGAGAAGGTAAGAACGAGAAAGACGCCAACAACCTCAAGAAGAAGAAGAGAAGGTAAGAACGAAAAAGACGCCAACAACCTGCTAAGAATAAGATAAGGAAAGAAAGAAAAAGACGCCAACAACTCAAGTAAGAAGAAGAAGAGAAGGTAAGAACGATAAAGACGCCAACAACCTGCGAAGAAGAAGAGAAGGTAAGAACGAGAAAGACGCCAACAACTCAAGAAGAAGAGAAGGTAAGAACGAAAAGACGCCAACAACTCAAGAAGAAGAGAAGGTAAGAACGAAAAAGACGCCAACAACCTGCAAAGAAGAAGAGAAGGTAAGAACTAAAAGACGCCAACAACCTGCGAAGAAGAAGAGAAGGTAAGAACGAAAAAGACGCCAACAACCTGCGAAGAAGAAGAGAAGGTAAGAACGAAAAAGACGCCAACAACCTGCGAAGAAGAGAAGGTAATAACTAAAAGACGCCAACAACCGAAGAAGAGAAGGTAAGAACTAAAAGACGCCAACAACCAGCGAAGAAGAGAAGGTAAGAACGAAAAAGACGCCAACAACTCAAGTAAGAAGAAGAGAAGGTAAGAACGAAAAAGACGCCAACAACCTGCGAAGAAGAAGAGAAGGTAAGAACGAAAAAGACGCCAACAACCAGCGAAGAAGAAGAGAAGGTAAGAACGAAAAAGACGCCAACAACCTGCGAAGAAGAAGAGAAGGTAAGAACGAAAAAGACGCCAACAACCTGCGAAGAAGAGAAGGTAAGAACGAAAAAGACGCCAACAACCTGCGAAGAAGAAGAGAAGGTAAGAACGAAAAAGACGCCAACAACCTGCGAAGAAGAAGAGAAGGTAAGAACGAGAAAGACGCCAACAACCTGCGAAGAAGAAGAGAAGGTAAGAACGAAAAAGACGCCAACAACCTGCGAAGAAGAGAAGGTAAGAACGAAAAAGACGCCAACAACCTGCGAAGAAGAAGAGAAGGTAAGAACGAAAAAGACGACAACAACCAGCTAAGAAGAAGAGAAGGTAAGAACGAGAAAAGACGCCAACAACCTCAAGTAAGAAGAAGAGAAGGTAAGAACGAAAAGACGCCAACAACCTCAAGTAAGAAGAAGAGAAGGTAAGAACGAAAAAGACGCCAACAACCTGCGAAGAAGAGAAGGTAAGAACGAAAAAGACGCCAACAACTCAAGTAAGAAGAAGAGAAGGTAAGAACGAAAAAGACGCCAACAACCTGCGAAGAAGAGAAGGTAAGAACGAGAAAGACGCCAACAACCTGCGAAGAAGAAGAGAAGGTAAGAACGAAAAAGACGCCAACAACCTGCGAAGAAGAAGAGAAGGTAAGAACGAGAAAGACGCCAACAACCTGCGAAGAAGAAGAGAAGGTAAGAACGAAAAAGACGCCAACAACCTGCGAAGAAGAATCAAATCAATTTCAAATCCATTTATTTTTCTAATGCCCAAAATCACAACAGTTGCCTCGATGGGCCACAGGTAAAAGCAGTTCAGATAACTATTGACCTTATTCTGCCCCGCCCACTTTTGCCGTTTTCTGCACTTCCGTCTGTAAACACACTTCCGTTTGACGAGAACTCCGTTAAAGCTAATGACGAGCGAGGGAAAAGTCTGAGGCTAAAATGTTACATAAAGTAGATTGATTTGTGTAAAATGTTTAATGAACACGAGACACAACACGTCACAACACAACGATTTCCTGGTCAGTCTGAAAACGTCTTTTTAGTCGAGTAGAACTTATTGTCTGTTGAGCTCGTCTGCTCCGTGTAAACTAATGCAACGGAAACAAGACGGCGGCGCGTACGACAAATTCCGGAATAAGGTCAATAAGAAGAGAAGGTAACGAGTCAGCGATGTTCTACTTTGTGAATATATTTCTGAACCTTGGCGCTGACACGTTTCACACTTCTGCAGGTGAGTCCTGAGAGAGTCTTAAATGCTTGTTCTTTAAGTCCTTTTTGTGTCGTCAGGTTTAAGCAGCCGCTCTGGTCTGAGTCGACTGAAGGTGTTTACTCTGGTTTTGTCAGGACCTGCTCTGGTTAAACTCAGAAACAGAAACAGGACGGAGGTGACGAGAGGCTCACGTCATGTAACTCGTCCAAACAGAAGCAGAGACTGAACAGCTGCAGGAGGCTCAGGAACAACAGGAAGAAGCACCGGGTGGACCAGAGGCAGAACCATCAGGACAAGGACCTGATCTGATCCAACCCACAGCACAAAGAAGAAGAACACGTGTCTGAAGGTCTGGGCCGGTCTGAGGCCCATCGTCCACAGAAACATCACCAACATCTGAGTCAAACCTGCTTCAGGGATGAACTACAGCAGGATCAGAAGGATCAGTATCAGTATCAGAAGGATCAGTATCAGAAGGATCAGTATCAGAAGGATCAGTATCAGTATCAGTATCAGAAGGGTCAGTATCAGAAGGATCAGTATCAGAAGTATCGGTATCAGAAGGATCAGTATCAGAAGGATCAGTATCAGAAGGATCAGTATCAGAAGGATCAGTATCAGTATCAGAAGGATCAGTATCAGAAGGATCAGTATCAGTATCAGAAGGATCAGTATCAGTATCAGAAGGATCAGTATCAGAAGGATCAGTATCAGTATCAGAAGGATCAGTATCAGTATCAGAAGGATCAGTATCAGAAGGATCAGTATCAGAAGGATCAGTATCAGTATCAGAAGGATCAGTAGGATCAGTATCAGAAGGATCAGTATCAGTATCAGAAGGATCAGTATCAGAAGGATCAGTATCAGTATCAGAAGGATCAGTATCATCAGTATCAGAAGGATCAGTATCAGAAGGATCAGTATCAGTATCAGAAGGATCAGTAGGATCAGTATCAGAAGGATCAGTATCAGTATCAGAAGGATCGGTATCAGAAGGATCAGTATCAGAAGGATCAGTATCATAAGGATCAGTATCAGAAGGATCAGTATCAGTATCAGAAGGATCAGTATCAGAAGGATCAGTATCAGAAGGATCAGTATCAGTATCAGAAGGATCAGTATCAGAAGGATCAGTATCAGTATCAGAAGGGTCAGTATCAGAAGGATCAGTATCAGAAGGATCAGTATCAGTATCAATAGTATCAGTATCAGAAGGATCAGTATCAGAAGGATCAGTATCAGAAGGATCAGTATCAGTATCAGAAGGATCAGTATCAGAAGGATCAGTATCAGAAGGATCAGTATCAGTATCAGAAGGATCAGTATCAGAAGGATCAGTATCAGAAGGATCAGTATCAGAAGGATCAGTATCAGTATCAGAAGGATCAGTATCAGAAGGATCAGTATCAGAAGGATCAGTATCAGTATCAGAAGGATCAGTATCAGTATCAGAAGGATCAGTATCAGAAGGATCAGTATCAGTATCAATAGTATCGGTATCGGTGGTATCGGTATCGGTAGTACGTACTTGTAAGGCCTGGGGTTGTAGCGTTTCTCGGTGGGAAACCCGTGCATGCCACAGATCACGCGGCTGTTCCTCGCCGTCCAGTCCACGTCACAGATCTGCCTCCATTTCCCAGCGTCCTTCACTTCCAGGAAGCCCTCGGTGATGGGGACCCTCTTCCTGTGAGAGTACGTGGCTCTGAGACGCACGTCCTCCACCTGAACGTTCGCCGCCTGGAAACAAACACGGACCTGTCATTCTGCGCCGCCTGAACGTCCTCCGCCTGAACGCCTGAACGCCCTCCGCCTGAACGTCCTCCGCCTGAACGTCCTCCGCCTGAACGTCCTCCGCCTGAACGTCCTCCGCCTGAACGTCCTCCGCCTGAACGCCTGAACGTCCTCCACCTGAACATCTGAACGTCCTCCGCCTAAACGTCTGAACGTCCTCCGCCTGAACGTCCTCCGCCTGAACGCCCTCCGCCTGAACGTCCTCCGCCTGAACGTCTGAACGTCCTCCGCCTGAACGTCCTCCGCCTGAACGTCCTCCGCCTGAACGTCTGAACGCCCTCCGCCTGAACGTCCTCCGCCTGAACGTCCTCCGCCTGAACGTCCTCCACCTGAACGTCCTCCGCCTGAACGTCCTCCGCCTGAACGCCTGAACGTCCTCCGCCTGAACGTCCTCCGCCTGAACGCCCTCCGCCTGAACGTCCTCCGCCTGAACGCCTGAACGTCCTCTGCCTGAACGTCCTCCACCTGAACGTCCTCCGCCTGAACGTCCTCCGCCTGAACGCCTGAACGTCCTCTGCCTGAACGTCCTCCACCTGAACGTCCTCCGCCTGAACGTCCTCCGCCTGAACGTCCTCCGCCTGAACGCCTGAACGTCCTCTGCCTGAACGTCCTCCACCTGAACGTCCTCCGCCTGAACGTCCTCCACCTGAACGTCCTCCGCCTGAACGTCCTCCGCCTGAACGTCCTCCCCATGAACGTCTTCAGCCTGAAGCGTCCTCCGTCTGAGCACGTCCTCCGCCTGAACGCCTGAAGCGTCCTCCGCCTGAACGTCCTCCGCCTCGCCTGAAACGTCTCCTCCGTCTGAACGCCCTCCGCCTGAGCATGAAGGCGTCCTCCGCCTGAACGTCCTCCGCCTGAACGTCCTCCGTCTGAACGCCCTCCGCCTGAACGCCTGAACGTCCTCCGCCTGAACGTCCTCCGCCTGAACGTCCTCCGTCTGAACGCCCTCCGCCTGAACGCCTGAATGTCCTCCGCCTGAACGTCCTCCGCCTGAACGTCCTCCGCCTGAACGTCCTCCGCCTGAACCGTCACCTTTAGCCACGTTTGGACTGGCCCCGGTCCCCGCCCTTCACTTTGGACAAAATAATCCATGTTATTCTTTTATGTTGTTTTATGTTATACTTTTTAATCCTGAGGCCGATGTCAGCGATTCACAAACAAATGTTTAGTCATTCCAAGTTTGTGTCTGAGACGGGGCTAAAGCTACGGTCAACAGGAAACTACTTCCTGTTTGTCTATTTCCCTGTGTCATAAAATCAAGAAGAACAACTACAAGCAACAAAAACATGACTCAAGCAACAGAATCGTGGCTATAAAGGTCAAAAATGTGACTAAAAGTGACAAAAACTTGACTAAAATGTAATGCGTTGCTTTGGATAATGTTTGATGATTGTGACCTGGAAATATTGGATTTTGGGTCAAAGCGAGTGCCGTGCGTCGATAAACAGGAAACAGCTGATGCTAAAGCTGATGCTTTACATGTTTTTCTGTCACTTTTGGTCTCTCTTTGTTTCTAATTGTTACTTTCAGTCGTGGGTTTGTTCGCAGTGTTATACATTCTACGGTTTTGTCACATTTGATCATGTTTTTGTAGTTTTTAGTCACATTTTGGTTGCATTTTTTACGCTTTTTGTTGCTTGGGGCCTCCATCCTGAAGGGGCCCCCAATGAGATGCCCTTCCTGATCGTCACAGACACAGCTCTCACAGTAAAGAAGTGCAGTGGACAAGAAAAAAGACCAACAAATAGTCTGGGATTGTAATGTATTCATTCTGCTCAAGCCACGCCCCCAATAAAGCAAAATAGTAGATAACGTATAACATTATTAAATGACAAATGAATACCACGTCTCTAAATCGGCTGAACATGTGTAAATGCACCACAAACAGGAAATAAGCTCCGATTTGTTAAATATTCTTTGGGGAAGGACCCCCCGACCCCCCGTTTAAAGCTGTAGAACATGAAGTGTTTGAACTTTCCATTAGTTCACCACATGTAAAAAGAAATAAAAAGGAAGAAAAAGGAAAATCAAGCTCAATTGAAGCGAGACGACAGAAAAGTTATAGAACATCACACTTGAGGAGGAGGGGCCTTTTCCCTGCAGGTCCGCCCCTGTCAAAGCCCTGTTTAAAGTCTCTGACGGTTCATTCAAACATACTGAACACGATCATATTTAAGACTTTGTTAAACATTTTGTCCCCAGTTTGTGTAAAGTTTATGATGTACTTCCTGGACATGACACAGGGGGAGGGGTCTACAGCTGTTACCATAGCAACCATTTTGTAAACAAGGGCCAAGACCCACATAAAGGACACAATAGTCATGATTTTATAAATAATACACAATGACAACTTTGTCATTGTTTTGTGTAAAGTGTCGCTCTTTGATGACATCACAGAGGGAGGGATTCTGTTTTAGAACTCAGTCACTTCCTGTCATTTTAAACTTTTATTTTTCTAAATTTCTTCAAAACTGCAACTTCACAGACGTAAAACTACAGTAAATAATGACCACAGGTGCCCTCCCACCAAACTAAGACAGAATCATTTTGAGAAGCGTCGTGTGGACTTTAAATAAAGTGTTGCAGCGTTTTTGAAATGAATATTTGTATTTGAAAAACTCGTCTGGTTTTGTCCAGATTGTTTTATCTTTTCCTTTTCCACTGAACTCTCTGTTTTCATCTCCTGCTCTTCTCTTTTACGACGTGTGAGTCTGTCGTTCCATTCGCTCTTCCTCTCGTCTGCAGGAGCTCGTGTTCCTCTCCGTCTGAGTCGATGGTTGGAGCAGACGTCCCACTGGGGGTTTCCTCGTGTCTGCGTCACTCCAGAAGAATGTGAGGAAACTCTGCCTCCTCCGCCCCCTCCTCCGCCCCCTCCTCCTCCTCCTCCTCCTCCTCAGACAGGACCCTCTGCCCGTGGAGCTCCCACAGAGTTTAGAAGGAAAAGAAAGAAAGACGTCAGACTCAGACGTGAGGCCTGTGGGGTCAGAGGTCAGAGGTCACTCCACTTTGTCGTTTCTCAGAGAAATCATGGTCCAAACATCTTTAGGAGCAGATTGTCGTTTCCAGGTGAAAGTTTTTATTTTGGAGAAAACTGACAAAAAAACCCGGCGAGGTGGAGCGTCTGGGGTCACCTGAGGTCACCTGAGGTCACCTGGGGTCACCTGGGGTCACCTGAGGTCACCTGAGGTCACCTGAGGTCACCTGAGGTCACCTGGGGTCACCTGAGGTCACCTGAGGTCACCTGGGGTCACCTGAGGTCACCTGAGGTCACCTGGGGTCACCTGGGGTCACCTGGGGTCACCTGGGGTCACCTGGGGTCACCTGAGGTCACCTGAGGTCACCTGAGGTCACATGAGGTCACCTGGGGTCACCTGAGGTCACCTGAGGTCACCTGAGGTCACATGAGGTCACCTGAGGTCACCTGAGGTCACATGGGGTCACCTGGGGTCACCTGAGGTCACCTGAGGTCACATGAGGTCACCTGGGGTCATCTGAGGTCACCTGAGGTCACCTGAGGTCACCTGAGGTCACCTGAGGTCACATGAGGTCACCTGGGGTCACCTGAGGTCACCTGAGGTCACATGAGGTCACCTGGGGTCATCTGAGGTCACCTGAGGTCACCTGAGGTCACCTGAGGTCACCTGAGGTCACCTGAGGTCACCTGGGGTCACCTGAGGTCACCTGAGGTCACCTGAGGTCACCTGAGGTCACCTGAGGTCACCTGGGGTCACCTGGGGTCACCTGAGGTCACCTGAGGTCACCTGAGGTCACCTGAGGTCACCTGGGGTCACCTGGGGTCACCTGAGGTCACCTGAGGTCGTCTGAGGTCACCTGAGGTCACCTGAGGTCACCTGAGGTCACCTGAGGTCACCTGGGGTCACCTGAGGTCACCTGAGGTCACCTGAGGTCACCTGAGGTCACCTGGGGTCACCTGGGGTCACCTGAGGTCACCTGAGGTCGTCTGAGGTCACCTGAGGTCACCTGAGGTCACCTGAGGTCACCTGAGGTCACCTGAGGTCGTCTGAGGTCGTCTGTTTTGACATTTTCTGAATAATGCCGCTGTGTTTGTCGTTAAAGGTGGTGAGGTTTAGCGTCGGTTTAATCCAGACACATTTGGTGACGCTTTAGACTGAGGCTCTTTATGAGGCGTTAATGAGCGCGAGTTATTCGTTTACACTCCATAATACCATCGAAATGTTAACAGGCCGTTAACCAAACCATGTACAAACCGCGTCTGTGTTTCAGCTTCTCATGTTTGTTCTGGCTGCGCTCGGTGGGAGGGCATCTGTGGTAAATGTAAAAGGAAGTGGAGCAGTTAGAGCTTCTGTCGGCTCTGACTGTCATGTGTGGGCCTCGTTTACTGTCTGGTTACCACGGTAACCAGACCTCTAACTATATTATATGTATATTTGTGTAACGTTCAACAGGAACCCTGTCTTTCCTGCCTTTGACCCTGTCTTTCCTGCATTTGACCCTGTCTTTCCTGCCTTTGACCCTGTCTTTCCTGCCTTTGACCCTGTCTTTCCTGCGTTTGACCCTGTCTTCCCTGTGTTTGACCCTGTCTTTCCTGCCTTTGACCCTGTCTTTCCTGCATTTGACCCTGTCTTTCCTCTAGCATTTGACCCTGTCTTTCCTGCCTTTGACCCTGTCTTTCCTGCCTTTGACCCTGTCTTCCTTGCCTTTGACCCTGTCTTTCCTGCCTTTGACCCTGTCTTCCTTGCCTTTGACCCTGTCTTTCCTGCATTTGACCCTGTCTTTCCTGCATTTGACCCTGTCTTTCCTGCCTTTGACCCTGTCTTTCCTGCATTTGACCCTGTCTTTCCTGCGTTTGACCCTGTCTTTCCTGCATTTGACCCTGTATTTCCTCTAGCATTTGACCCTGTCTTTCCTGCCTTTGACCCTGTCTTCCTTGCCTTTGACCCTGTCTTTCCTCTAGCATTTGACCCTGTCTTTCCTGCCTTTGACCCTGTCTTTCCTGCGTTTGACCCTGTCTTTCCTGCCTTTGACCCTGTCTTCCTTGCCTTTGACCCTGTCTTCCCTGCCTTTGACCCTGCCTTTCCTGCCTTTGACCCTGTCTCTCCTGCCTTTGACCCTGTCTTTCCTTGCGTTTGACCCTGTCTTTCCTGCCTTTGACCCTGTCTTTCCTGCGTTTGACCCTGTCTTTCCTCTAGCATTTGACCCTGTCTTTCCTGCCTTTGACCCTGTCTTTCCTGCCTTTGACCCTGTCTTTCCTGCCTTTGACCCTGTCTTCCTTGCCTTTGACCCTGTCTTTCCTGCCTTTGACCCTGTCTTCCTTGCCTTTGACCCTGTCTTTCCTGCCTTTGACCCTGTCTTTCCTGCCTTTGACCCTGTCTTTCCTGCCTTTGACCCTGTCTTTCCTGCCTTTGACCCTGTCTTTCCTGCCTTTGACCCTGTCTTTCCTGCCTTTGACCCTGTCGTTTCTGCGTTGGACCCTGTCTTTCCTGCCTTTGACCCTGTCTTCCTTGCCTTTGACCCTGTCTTTCCTGCATTTGACCCTGTCTTCCCTGCCTTTGACCCTGTCTTCCTGCCTTTGACCCTGTCTTTCCTGCCTTTGACCCTGTCTTCCTTGCCTTTGACCCTGTCTCTCCTGCCTTTGACCCTGTCTTTCCTGCCTTTGACCCTGTCTTTCCTGCCTTTGACCCTGTCTTTCCTGCCTTTGACCCTGTCTTTCCTGCCTTTGACCCTGTCTTTCCTGCCTTTGACCCTGTCTTTCCTGCCTTTGACCCTGTCTTCCATGCTTTTGACCCTGTCTTCCTGCCTTTGACCCTGTCTTTCCTGCCTTTGACCCTGTCTTCCTTGCGTTTGACCCTGTCTTCCTTGCGTTTGACCCTGTCTTCCTTGCCTTTGACCCTGTCTTTCCTGCGTTTGACCCTGTCTTTCCTGCCTTTGACCCTGTCTCTCCTGCCTTTGACCCTGTCTTTCCTGCCTTTGACCCTGTCTTTCCTGCCTTTGACCCTGTCTCTCCTGCCTTTGACCCTGTCTTTCCTGCGTTTGACCCTGTCTCTCCTGCCTTTGACCCTGTCTCTCCTGCCTTTGACCCTGTCTTTCCTGCCTTTGACCCTGTCTTTCCTGCCTTTGACCCCTGTCTCTCCTGCCTTTGACCCTGTCTTCCCTGCCTTTGACCCTGTCTTTCCTGCCTTTGACCCTGTCTTACCTGCCTTTGACCCTGTCTTTCCTGCCTTTGACCCTGTCTCTCCTGCCTTTGACCCTGTCTTTCCTGCCTTTGACCCTGTCTCTCCTGCCTTTGACCCTGTCTTTCCTTGCGTTTGACCCTGTCTTTCCTGCCTTTGACCCTGTCTTTCCTGCCTTTGACCCTGTCTCTCCTGCCTTTGACCCTGTCTTTCCTGCGTTTGACCCTGTCTCTCCTGCCTTTGACCCTGTCTCTCCTGCCTTTGACCCTGTCTTTCCTGCCTTTGACCCTGTCTTCCTTGCCTTTGACCCTGTCTTCCCTGCCTTTGACCCTGTCTTCCTTGCGTTTGACCCTGTCTTTCCTGCCTTTGACCCTGTCTTTCCTGCCTTTGACCCCTGTCTCTCCTGCCTTTGACCCTGTCTTCCTTGCCTTTGACCCTGTCTTTCCTGCCTTTGACCCTGTCTTTCCTGCCTTTGACCCTGTCTTCCTTGCGTTTGACCCTGTCTTTCCTGCGTTTGACCCTGTCTCTCCTGCCTTTGACCCTGTCTCTCCTGCCTTTGACCCTGTCTTTCCTGCCTTTGACCCTGTCTTCCTTGCGTTTGACCCTGTCTTCCCTGTGTTTGACCCTGTCTTCCCTGTGTTTGACCCTGTCTTTCCTGCCTTTGACCCTGTCTTTCCTGCGTTTGACCCTCTCTTTCCTGTGTTTGACCCTGTCTTCCCTGTGTTTGACCCTGTCTTTCCTGCCTTTGACCCCTGTCTCTCCTGCCTTTGACCCTGTCTTCCTTGCGTTTGACCCTGTCTTTCCTGCGTTTGACCCTGTCTCTCCTGCCTTTGACCCTGTCTCTCCTGCCTTTGACCCTGTCTTTCCTGCCTTTGACCCTGTCTTCCTTGCGTTTGACCCTGTCTTCCCTGTGTTTGACCCTGTCTTCCCTGTGTTTGACCCTGTCTTTCCTGCCTTTGACCCTGTCTTTCCTGCGTTTGACCCTCTCTTTCCTGTGTTTGACCCTGTCTTCCCTGTGTTTGACCCTGTCTTTCCTGCCTTTGACCCCTGTCTCTCCTGCCTTTGACCCTGTCTTCCCTGCGTTTGACCCGGCCCTCTCTGTGGGTCCAGGACATTCCGCTCTCGTTCCTTCAGACTGGGGCCTGATTCACGCTCGTCTGTGGCTTCTTTCCAAACTCTGCTCCGTCTGAATGAAGCGGCTGTTTACGGAACCAGCAGGAAATATTTGGTCTGGGCCTGACTCTGATGTGGGTGAGACGGGTGAGGCGCGGGGGTGAGGCGGGTGAGGAGCACGTGTCCTGAGGGTGAGACGAGGTGGGGGGGGCGAGTGGGTTTTCTCTGAAGGCGTGAGTCATGTTTCCGCACAGAAGACACTTGTTCCCTTCAAACTGCAGAAACGAGCAGCGAAGGACGTCGAACATTCAACGACAGCGGCTTCACTCAGGGTCAAGTCGATGGTTCGACACCGGGTCGAGTCGATGGTTCGACGCCGGGTCGAGTCGATGGGTTCGATTCTCACTGGTCCCACATAAACCTGCCGTTCTTTCTCAGGAACTAAATGGACCCAGGAATGACTTAAATAAAAACGCTTCAAGTGATTAAAGGCACTCTATTTCACGATCACAAAAAGCAGGATGTTTTGTAAACATTATTTGGGATCAATTATCATCTTGTTTCTTTTCTTTGCTGTGACGGGAACGGAGGACTAACAGGACTGTGTGGAGGACGGAGGACTAACAGGACTTTGTGGAGGACGGAGGACTAACAGGACTTTGTGGAGGACGGAGGACTAACAGGACGCTGTGGAGGACGGAGGACTAACCCAGGACTTTGTGGAGGACGGAGGACTAACAGGACTTTGTGGAGGACAGAGGACTAACAGGACTTTGTGGAGCACGGAGGACTAACAGGACTGTGTGGAGCACGGAGGACTAACAGGACTTTGTGGAGGACGGAGGACTAACAGGACTTTGTGGAGGACGGAGGACTAACAGGACTTTGTGGAGGACGGAGGACTAACAGGACGCTGTGGAGGACGGAGGACTAACAGGACGCTGTGGAGGACGGAGGACTAACCCAGGACTTTGTGGAGGACGGAGGACTAACAGGACTTTGTGGAGGACGGAGGACTAACAGGACGCTGTGGAGGACGGAGGGCTAACAGGACGCTGTGGAGGACGGAGGACTAACAGGACGCTGTGGAGGACGGAGGACTAACCCAGGACTTTGTGGAGGACGGAGGACTAACAGAGACTTTGTGGAAGACAGAGAGACTAACAGGACTTTGTGAAGAGGACGGAGAGACTAACAGAGACTTTGTGGAGGACGGAGAGACTAAC
>CM033623.1:30576385-30588885 GCA_019453435.1 Rhinogobius similis | reverse complement strand
CAGAAAACACACGTGACCCAGAAAACACACGTGACCCAGAAAACACACGTCTGAAAACACACGTGACCCAGAAAACACACGCGACCCAGAAAACACACGTGACCCAGAACACACACGTGACCCAGAAAACACACGTGATCCAGAAAACACGTGACCCAGAAAACACGTGACCCAGAAAACACGTGATCCAGAAAACACACGTGACCCAGAAAACACGTCTGAAAACACACGTGACCCAGAAAACACACGTGACCCAGAAAACACACGCGACCCAGAAAACACACGTGACCCAGAAAACACACGTGATCCAGAAAACACACGTGACCCAGAAAACACACGTGACCCAGAAAACACACGTGACCCAGAAAACACACGTGACCCAGAAAACACACGTGACCCAGAAAACACACGTGACCCAGAAAACACGTGACCCAGAAAACACACGTGACCCAGAAAACACACGTGACCCAGAAAACACACGTGATCCAGAACACACACGTGACCCAGAAAACACGTGATCCAGAAAACACACGTGACCCAGAAAACACGTGATCCAGAAAACACACGTGACCCAGAAAACACACGTGACCCAGAAAACACACGCCTGAAAACCCGTGACCCAGAAAACACACGCCTGAAAACACGTGACCCAGAAAACACACGTCTGAAAACACACGTGACCCAGAAAACACACGCGACCCAGAAAACACACGTGACCCAGAAAACACACGTGATCCAGAAAACACACGTGACCCAGAACACACACGTGACCCAGAAAACACACGTGACCCAGAAAACACACGTGACCCAGAAAACACGTCTGAAAACACACGTGACCCAGAAAACACACGTGACCCAGAAAACACACGTGACCCAGAAAACACACGTGACCCAGAAAACACACGTGACCCAGAAAACACACGTGACCCAGAAAACACACGCGACCCAGAAAACACACGTGACCCAGAAAACACGAGTTTAGTTTTTTTTGTTTTTTTTACAAATAAAACGCTCACAGTTTGGGTTATTTTTGCTGAAGAAGAATCTCTTTTCATCAACAGCGTCCGGAATAAAACAAAAACAAAAAATACTTTGAAATGTGAACGTCTTTGTAGAATGATGTCGTCTGTCAATAATTTATGATTGAACAATGATTATTGTTCAAGGAAACAGATGTATTTGATGATGTCGTGTCTTGTTGGTCTGGGCTGATGTTATTTCTGTTGAACATTGAAACACATTTTGAACCAAATGAAGGTTGGACTCTGGAGCTTCTGGAGACAATATTTATGAGTCAAGTGCGTGAAAATGTGTTCAATATTCAATCTATTGAACAATCTATGCTTTAATGTCACAGTCTCTTTTGTTTTAGTCGCACGGTTCACTTAACGATGGGTCGATTAATCATTTCATATTAATTGTCGGTTTATTTAATTTAGAAGAACTTTGTATCCAACCGGAAAAAGAACAACATGACCATCTGTTTTTCATTTCTTTTCTGTTGTTTCTCGCGTGTGTCAGGTGACCTCATTTGCATAATTAAAACCAGTCTCTCCTGCAGGTTCCACTGACGTTCTCCTGAGACCTGAGCTCCGTCTGGTCCCTGAGATCCTCCAAACTCCCACGATGTTTCGACACAGACTCGGAGTTATGAAAGAGAGAAAAAAAGAGCAGCGAGAGAAAGAATGCAGATGTGAGCGCCTCGTTCAGTCGTTTGGACAAACTCTGAGTCAGACAAACACGCTGCGCTCAGAACATCAGGACGTGTTTTAATGTAGAAACAGAGCACTTTGTGTAAAAACAGAAAAAATGTCACACATTTGGGACATTTCAATCTGGTTTAAATGTCTTGGTTCATTTAGAAACTCAAATTTGGCCTGATCTTTAAAACTGTAATAAATGTGTCAGAGTCAGACGTGAACAAACCCTTGAGCTGGAGCAGGAGCTGCTTTAAGGCTCTTTATGACTCTGTGGGACAAACATTTTAGATTCCATCAGTCTTTATTGTCTCCAAACAGTGTCCACAGAGACAGAGCTGCAGGACCGTGTGGACGAGAACATCTCATCACGACCTGATCAGGATCTGTGCAGAAACAGCACCAAACCGTGGCTCAGGTCAATCCTCCTCACAGGAGTCTCCTCTGGTTCAGAGTCTGACACGGGACACGAGTTTCTGTTCCACTGAAGCTGGACTCGCCTCAAACTCCTGAGTGTCTCCTCAAACATGAGACAGAAGCTCCAGAGCGACAGGAGCAGAAGAACCAACATCTGGAGGAGTCTGTGCTGCTCCTGCTGAGGTCTGTGCTCCTCCTGCTGAGGTCTGTGCTCCTCCTGAGGTCTGTGCTGCTCCCGAGGTCTGTGCTGCTCCTGCTGAGGTCTGTGCTCCTCCTGAGGTCTGTGCTGCTCCTGAGGTCTGTGCTCCTCCTGAGGTCTGTGCTCCTCCTGAGGTCTGTGCTCCTCCTGAGGTCTGTGCTGCTCCTGCTGAGGTCTGTGCTCCTCCTGAGGTCTGTGCTCCTCCTGAGGTCTGTGCTCCTCCTGAGGTCTGTGCTCCTGCTGAGGTCTGTGCTCCTCCTGAGGTCTGTGCTCCTGCTGAGGTCTGTGCTCCTCCTGCTGAGGTCTGTGCTGCTCCCGAGGTCTGTGCTGCTCCTCCTGAGGTCTGTGCTCCTCCTCCTGAGGTCTGTGCTCCTCCTGAGGTCTGTGCTCCTCCTGAGGTCTGTGCTCCTCCTCCTGAGGTCTGTGCTGCTCCTGCTGAGGTCTGTGCTGCTCCTCCTGAGGTCTGTGCTCCTCCTCCTGAGGTCTGTGCTCCTCCTGAGGTCTGTGCTGCTCCCGAGGTCTGTGCTGCTCCTCCTGAGGTCTGTGCTCCTCCTCCTGAGGTCTGTGCTGCTCCTTCAGGGCCATCGACACTGGCAGCTCAAGGGTTAATGTTTATTGACATTTATAGAATCGTTTGAGGAAAGAATGTTTGAGTGTTTTACACGTTTTGTGTGAAAAGGGTTTTGTGGTCGTTGTTTGTGAAGAGCGTGACCTCGAGTGACCTCAGAACGACATCAGGAACCAATCAGCTCCGGCTCAGAGAACAAACCGTCTGAGAACAACAGGAGCTCGAGCTCAAACACGACGGAGCGACGGGTCGAGCTCGAGCGACGGAAAAGTCCAGATTCTCTGCTCGACGTGAAACAAAACAAAACCATGTTCTGGGAAATGATCCCGGAGGCTGCGTCCAGAAAGAGCCGGGTACAAACTTCTATGACAACATCTGTTAGCATCATAACCACGATTAGCACCATTAGCCCTATTAGCACCATTAGCATGATAAGCCTGATTAGCACCATTACCCCAATCATCACTATTAGCCTGATTAGCATAATTAGCGCCATTAGCATAATTAGCATAATTGTCACAATTAGCATTATTAGCACAATTAGCACAACTTCAGCTCAGATGTTCTGCTGATGTTCTGCTGATGTTCTGCTGATGTTCTGCTGATGTTCTGCTGATGTTCTGCTGATGTTCTGCTGATGTTCTGCTGATGTTCTACAGATGTTCTGCTGATGTTCTACAGATGTTCTGCTGATGTTCTGTTGATGTTTTACAGATGTTCTATAGATGTTCTGCTGATGTTCTGCTGATGTTCTACAGATGTTCTACAGATGTTCTGCTGATGTTCTATAGATGTTCTGCTGATGTTCTACAGATGTTCTACAGATGTTCTGCTGATGTTCTGCTGATGTTCTGCTGATGTTCTGCTGATGTTCTACAGATGTTCTACAGATGTTCTGCTGATGTTCTATAGATGTTCTGCTGATGTTCTACAGATGTTCTACAGATGTTCTGCTGATGTTCTGCTGATGTTCTGCTGATGTTCTGCTGATGTTCTGCTGATGTTCTACAGATGTTCTACAGATGTTCTGCTGATGTTCTACAGATGTTCTGCTGATGTTCTACAGATGTTCTGCTGATGTTCTACAGATGTTCTACAGATGTTCTGCTGATGTTCTACAGATGTTCTACAGATGTTCTACAGATGTTCTGCTGATGTTCTACAGATGTTCTGCTGATGTTCTACAGATGTTCTACAGATGTTCTGCTGATGTTCTACAGATGTTCTACAGATGTTCTGCTGATGTTCTACAGATGTTCTACAGATGTTCTACAGATGTTCTGCTGATGTTCTCCGTGGTAAAAGTGCAGGGACATGTGAGTGCAGCTGAGGAGTTCTGGGTGAGAAGGAGGAATTTGTCTCCAGTTTTAGCTTCAGTCACATTTTTCCAAACGGAGCAGTTCAGACAAGTTCCTCTGCAGCAGGACGAGAGGGGCGGAGCCTCAAGGGGGCTCAGGGGGCGGGGCGTGGGGGCCCAGGGGGCGGGACCTGAGCAGGCACGGGCTTCTGTTAAAGTCATCAGTTAAACACAAACACAGCAGCTTCAGTTTGGACCAGATTCAAATGGAACACTTTGGGTCTTCATTTGTGGCTCAAACGTGTGATTCTCATAAAAAGAATCAATCTGTGACGTTTGAAAGAAGTGAGGCTTTTTCCACAGATTCAACAAGATGCCCTTCCTCAAAGAGAGGAAATATCACTGAGGGAAAGAGGGGAGAGAGGGGGGAGGGAGGGGGGAGGGAGAGAGAGGGAGGGAGAGAGAGGGAGGGAGTGTGTGTATCAGACGTGTATTACCTGGTCGTGTGTGTAGCGTGTATCAGACGTGTAGTACCTGGTCGTGTGTGTAGCGTGTATCAGACGTGTATTACCTGGTCATGTGTGTAGCGTGTATCAGACGTGTATTACCTGGTCATGTGTGTAGCGTGTATCAGACGTGTATTACCTGGTCGTGTGTAGCGTGTATCAGACGTGTAGTACCTGGTCGTGTGTGTAGCGTGTATCAGACGTGTATTACCTGGTCATGTGTGTAGCGTGTATCAGACGTGTAGTACCTGGTCATGTGTGTATCAGACGTGTATTACCTGGTTGTGTGTGTAGCGTGTATCAGACGTGTATTACCTGGTCGTGTGTGTAGCGTGTATCAGACGTGTAGTACCTGGTCGTGTGTGTAGCGTGTATCAGACGTGTATTACCTGGTCATGTGTGTATTGTGTATCAGACGTGTATTACCTGGTCGTGTGTGTAGCGTGTATCAGACGTGTAGTACCTGGTCATGTGTGTATTGTGTATCAGACGTGTAGTACCTGGTCGTGTGTGTAGCGTGTATCAGACGTGTATTACCTGGTCGTGTGTGTAGCGTGTATCAGACGTGTATTACCTGGTCGTGTGTATATTGTGTATCAGACGTGCATTACCAGGTCGTGTGTGTAGCGTGTATCAGACGTGTATTACCTGGTCGTGTGTATTGTGTATCAGACGTGTATTACCTGGTCCTGTGTGTATTGTGTATCAGACGTGTATTACCTGGTCATGTGTGTAGCGTGTATCAGACGTGTATTACCTGGTCATGTGTGTATTGTGTATCAGACGTGTATTACCTGGTCATGTGTGTATTGTGTATCAGACGTGTATTACCTGGTCATGTGTGTATTGTGTATCAGACGTGTATTACCTGGTCGTGTGTGTAGCGTGTATCAGACGTGTATTACCTGGTCGTGTGTGTAGCGTGTATCAGACGTGTATTACCTGGTCATGTGTGTATCAGACGTGTATTACCTGGTCATGTGTGTAGCGTGTATCAGACGTGTATTACCTGGTCGTGTGTGTATTGTGTACCAGACGTGTATTACCTGGTCGTGTGTGTATTGTGTATCAGACGTGTATTACCTGGTCATGTGTGTAGCGTGTATCAGATGTGTAGTACCTGGTCGTGTGTGTATTGTGTATCAGACGTGTATTACCTGGTCATGTGTGTATTGTGTATCAGACGTGTATTACCTGGTCGTGTGTGTAGCGTGTATCAGACGTGTATTACCTGGTCATGTGTGTAGCGTGTATCAGACGTGTATTACCTGGTCGTGTGTGTAGCGTGTATCAGACGTGTATTACCTGGTCATGTGTGTAGCGTGTATCAGACGTGTATTACCTGGTCATGTGTGTAGCGTGTATCAGATGTGTATTACCTGGTCGTGTGTGTATTGTGTATCAGATGTGTATTACCTGGTCATGTGTGTATTGTGTATCAGACGTGTATTACCTGGTCATGCGTGTGCGTCTGGATGAACTGGAATCCTGCGATGCGTTTCTGAACACAGACCACGCCCACATCCTCTGAGTGTTTGCAGTCGCTCACGCCCAAACCGTTCGACTCACAGTCCAGGATCGACTTCTCTGAACCCGAGCAGTGCACGTTATCCAGCCAGATCTGCCCTGAAGAAACACGGTAAAAACACGGTAAAAACACAAAAATATAGATCCATCCTAAAGAAACACGGTAAAAACACGGTAAAAACACAGTAAAAACATAAGAAAAACACAAATATATAGATCCATCCTAAAGAAACACGATAATAACACAGTAAAAACATGTTATCCAACCAGATCCGCCCTGAAGAAACACGGTAAAAACACAGTAAAAACACAAAGATATAGATCCATCCTAAAGAAACATGGTAAAAACACAGTAAAAACATAAGAAAAACACAAATATATAGATCCATCCTAAAGAAACACGATAATAACATGGTAAAAACACAGTAAAAACACAAAGATATAGATCCATCCTAAAGAAACACGATAATAACATGGTAAAAACACAGTAAAAACACAAAGATATAGATCCATCCTAAAAAAACAAAGAAAAGACATTATCCAACTACGACCTGAGGAAACACGGTAAAAACACAAAGATATAGATCCATCCTAAAAAAACACGATAATAACATGGTAAAAACATGTTATCCAACCAGATCCGCCCTGAAGAAACACGGTAAAAACACAGTAAAAACACATTATCCAGCCAGATGTGACTTGAGGTCCTGCATTTGACCCGTCCTTCACTGCCTCTGGGTTAAACCTGTCAGTGACTTTTCAACATTGACGTTTTTTTAATTGGAAAAATGTGCTGCTTCTCCATAACTCCAGCACTAAAAACACCCAACAAACCGCCCTAAAGTATTTGATAAAACTGTTGTGACGGTTCGAAGGCCCCAGAGCAGTTTGTTCTCTCTGTGTCTGTGGAGCTTGTTCTGCCTCTGATCTTCATTAGAACAAAATCATCTGAGAAAGAGGGAGTCACTCACAACAGCTGTGAGTGAAATGTGTGGCATTTTCCATCATCACAACACACACAACACACACACACACAGAGACACACACACAACACACACAGAGACACACACACACACACACACACACAGAGACACACACACACACACACACACAGAGACACACACACACACACACACAGAGACACACACACACACAACACACACACACAACACACACACACACACACACACAACACACACACACACACACACACACACACACACACACACACACACACACACACACACACACACACACACACACACACACACACACACACACAACACACACACACAGAGACACACACAACACACACACACACACACACACACAACACACACACACACACACACACAACACACACACACACAGAGACACAGAACATTTGATTTAAATCGAGCGCCGACGGAAACTCTGTTCATTTATGACGTCCATCTGCTGCGTTTGATAAACTGAACTGTCCCTCATGAGCCTGGAGGAACCTGGTCCTGGTCCTGGTCCTGGTCTGGTCCTGGGCCTGGTCCTGGTCAGGTCCTGGTCCTGGTCAGGCCCTGGTCCTGGTCAGGTCCTGGTCAGGTCCTGGTCCTGGTCTGGTCCTGGTCTGGTCCTGGTCTGGTCTGGTCTGGTCAGGTCCTGCTCAGGTCCTGGTCCTGGTCTGGTCCTGGTCAGGTCCTGGTCTGGTCCTGGTCCTGGTCTGGTCAGGCCCTGGTCCTGGTCCTGGTCTGGTCCTGGTCCTGGTCTGGTCCTGGTCTGGTCCTGGTCTGGTCCTGGTCCTGGTCCTGGTCCTGGTCCTGGTCTGGTCCTGGTCCTGGTCTGGTCCTGGTCCTGGGCCTGGTCCTGGTCAGGTCCTAGTCTGGTCCTGGTCAGGCCCTGGTCCTGGTCAGGTCCTGGTCTGGTCCTGGTCCTGGTCAGGTCCTGGTCTGGTCCTGGTCCTGGTCTGGTCCTGGTCCTGGGCCTGGTCCTGGTCAGGTCCTAGTCTGGTCCTGGTCAGGCCCTGGTCCTGGTCAGGTCCTGGTCCTGGTCTGGTCCTGGTCTGGTCCTGGTCCTGGTCAGGTCCTGGTCTGGTCCTGGTCCTGGTCCTGGTCAGGTCCTGGTCAGGTCCTGGTCCTGGTCTGGTCCTGGTCTGGTCCTGGTCAGGTCCTGGTCCTGGTCAGGTCCTGGTCCTGGTCAAGCCCTGGTCCTGGTCCTGGTCCCGGTCCTGGTCTGGTCCTGGTCCTGGTCCTGGTCAGGTCCTGGTCCTGGTCTGGTCCTGGTCCCGGTCCGGTCTCACCTTGGCCCGGTCCGTACTTGGCCCTCGGGGCCCAGGACTCGGCCTGGGTGAAGCCCAGCTGTCGACACACGACGTGGGCGGCGCTCAGGGAGAAGTCGTCGTCGCACACGGTGCCCCATGCTCCGCCCACCGACAGCTCCAGCCGACCCTCGTGGGGCTTCCTCTTGTCCCCCGCCAGGCGCAGGGCCAGGTCGGGCGCAGAGGAGGCCGGGACGGGCCCCAGGAGCAGCAGAGAGGAGCAGACGAGGAGCAGCAAGGGCCCGAGGAGCAGCGAGGGCCCCAGGACGCACCGACCAGACGCCATGGCTCACTGTGAAGACAGAGGGCGGTAGAGAAGAAGAACGTTCAGTTCAGTCCCTCAGTTCCCTGGAGCCAAGAAACCATGTTCAAGAGAAATGTGTCCCAGAGCCCCCTGTGTGTCCCAGAGCCCCCTGTGTGTCCCAGAGCGCCCTGTGTGTCCCAGAGCCCCCTGTGTGTCCCAGAGCGCCCTGTGTGTCCCAGAGCCCCCTGTGTGTCCCAGAGCGCCCCCTGTGTGTCCCAGAGCGCCCCCTGTGTGTCCCAGAGCACCCCCTGTGTGTCCCAGAGCGCCCTGTGTGTCCCAGAGCGCCCCCTTCTGTCCCAGAGCGCCCCCTGTGTGTCCCAGAGCGCCCTGTGTGTCCCAGAGCCCCCTGTCTGTCCCAGAGCGCCCCCTGTGTGTCCCAGAGCCCTGTGTGTCCCAGAGCGCCCCCTTCTGTCCCCGAGCGCCCCCTGTGTGTCCCTTTTCCCCCTGTGTGTCCCAGAGCCCCCTGTGTGTCCCAGAGCCCCCTGTGTGTCCCAGAGCGCCCCCTTCTGTCCCAGAGCGCCCCCTTCTGTCCCAGAGCGCCCCTGTATGTCCCAGAGCCCCCTTCTGTCCCAGAGCCCCCTTCTGTCCCAGAGCGCCTTCTGTCCCAGAGCCCCCTTCTGTCCCAGAGCCCCTTCTGTCCCAGAGCCCCCTTCTGTCCCAGAGCGCCCCTTCTGTCCCAGAGCGCCCCTTCTGTCCCAGAGCGCCCCTTCTGTCCCAGAGCCCCTGTGTGTCCCAGAGCGCCCCCTTCTGTCCCAGAGCGCCCCCGTCTGTCCCAGAGCCCCCTTCTGTCCCAGCGCCTTCTGTCCCAGAGCGCCCCCTTCTGTCCCAGAGCGCCCCCTTCTGTCCCAGAGCTCCCCCTTCTGTCCCAGAGCTCCCCCTTCTGTCCCAGAGTGGCCCCTTCTGTCCCAGAGCGCCCCCTTCTGTCCCAGAGCGCCCCCTTCTGTCCCAGAGCCCCCTGTGTGTCCCAGAGCCCCCTTCTGTCCCAGAGCGCCCCCTGTGTGTCCCAGAGCGCCCCCTTCTGTCCCAGAGCGCCCCCTGTCCTTCTCTCTCTGTGTAAAAGTGTAAACATGGAGGAGGAGCAGATGAAGGAGAGAGGCTCCTCCCACAGACAGTTCATCTGGTGCAGAGACAGTTCCTCCAGGCTCAGGAGGGACAGTTCAAACAGAGTAGGTTTCGTGTGAAGGGGACGATGAAGGTGACACGGGGCCACCACCTGATGACATCACGAGGTGTTGGGACGAGTCGGTGCACAGATCAGTCAGACGTGCTTTAAAGCCCCACTGTGGGACATCTCCCTCATCAGAACAGCAGAGGGCGCTGCAGATGGAGTCATTCTGGACTGAAGCTCAGGCGGAGCGGCTCTGGCTCGGCCTCTCACTTTAAACCTACACTTTGGGCTCGTGGTCCGTGGTTTTGGACAAAAGTCTGAGTCTGCGGAAAACCAAGTATTTCAGGCGGAGTTTTGTAACTGTGGTTCTGTGACTCCACGTGCACTCAGTCTGGGATCGTCGCCCACAAAGACCGTCCTCAAAGCAACACGTGAGACCGAGGTGTTTTCCTTAAAGGTCCATATCCTGCTCTTTCCCTTCAGTCTGTCCTCAGGGCGTCGTGTAATATCCATAACATAACAGTTTGGACTGGCCCCCCTCCTCACTCTGAGATCTGACCCCCCCGAACAGAGAGCAGGCTGCCTCCCCCTCCCAACCCGTGCCTCCCCTGTAGTGGAGATGGTGCATGCGCCGTGTGCTCCGGTAAACAGCGATACACAAACACTGAATAAACCTTTTCTGGTCCTGACGGTGCGTCGTGCTGAGTCCTACGTCCTGGATCTGACCTGGAGTTTGACGTGCTCCAGGGCCTCAACCACGGACGTGCCGTTTGGTAAATAACAAGCTAACTCTTCTATCTGTCGTATCCATCGTGTAATTACTGTGTAGCATTAGCATTAGCTGTTTTTATTCTTCCTGGAGGCGTGGCTTAAACACCGCGTCATCTTAGTGAGGAGCCCCCGTCTGCTGCTCAGAGGGGGACGGAAAAGACAGTTCTCTAGTGAAAACATGAGGGAATCAATCAAAAAACCACTTTGGGCACAACATACGAGGCCCAGAGAGCCCTGGAGGAAGGTTAGAACCTCTGAAGAGTCACTTTAGCAGGATATGGGACCTTTAAGAGTTTAGAATCGCACTTCCTGGTTGTAAACGATGACATCACAGAAGGAAATCCCATTAGTGTGTGTCTGTGTGTGTGTGTGTGTGTGTGTGTGTGTGTGTGTGTGTGTGTGTGTGTGTGTGTGTGTGTGTGTGTGTGTGTGTGTGTGTCTGTGTGTCTGTGTGTGTGTGTGTGTGTGGGTCACACATATTTGACCTGAAGCTAAACAGAGCCTCCTCTCACACAGAGTGACACAGAGTGAGGTCCTGGTCCTGCTCCGTCTCGTTCTCCTCAAACATCTCCAGGACGAGACAAAGAATGTGTGTCGTCAACGCCATAAAAACAGAACGAGGAGAAAGAAGCTGCAGCTGTGGAAAAACTGAGTCTGATCCTGGTCTGGACCGTCCCGAGTCTGAGTCTGATCCTGGTCTGGACCGTCCCGAGTCCAAGTCTGATCCTGGTCTGGACCGTCCCGAGTCCAAGTCTGATCCTGGTCTGGACCGTCCCGAGTCCGAGTCTGATCCCGGTCTGGACCGTCCCAAGTCCGAGTCTGATCCCGGTCTGGACCGTCCCGAGTCCGAGTCTGATCCTGGTCTGGACCGTCCCCCGGAGCTGAGTCTGAAGAGAACCTGAGGGTCCCACAAACTGACAGGTCCACCACAGAGAGAACACCAAACACCATGGACTCATCATGAGCTTTAAGTACGGTGGCCCTGAAGGACAAACTCACTGCATTTGATCACATTTTGTTACAACAAATGAATTAAACAGAAAAACCCCTCACACTGTTAAGGCCCCTGATGTGGGCCCCAGGGACAGTGCCCTGGACCCCCCCGAGTGTGGGCCCCGGGGGACAGTGCCCTGGACCCCCCCGAGTGTGGGCCCCGGGGGACAGTGCCCTGGACCCCCCCGAGTGTGACGGCCCCAGGGACAGTGCCCTGGACCCCCCCGAGTGTGGGCCCCGGGGGACAGTGCCCTGGACCCCCCCTAGTATGGGCCCCGGGGGACAGTGCCCTGGACCCCCCCGAGTGTGACGGCCCCGGGGGACAGTGCCCTGGACCCCAGTGTGGGCCCGGGGACAGTGCCTGGACCCCGAGTGTGGGCCCCGGGGGACAGTGCCCTGGACCCCCCCGAGTGTGGGCCCCGGGGGACAGTGCCCTGGACCCCCCGAGTGTGGGCCCCGGGGGACAGTGCCCTGGACCCCCCCGAGTGTGGGCCCCGGGGGACAGTGCCCTGGACCCCCCGAGTGTGGGCCCCGGGGACAGTGCCTGACCCCCAGTGTGACGGCCCCGGGGACAGTGCCCTGACTCCCCGAGTGGGCCCTGGGACAGTGCCCTGACCCCCGAGTGTGGGCGAGGACAGTGCCCTGACCCCCGAGTGTGACGGCGAGGGACAGTGCCCTGACCCCCGAGTGTGGGCCCCGGGGGACAGTGCCCTGGACCCCCCCGAGTGTGACGGCCCGAGGGACAGTGCCCTGGGCCCCGAGTGTGACGGCCCCAGGACAGTGCCCTGGACCCCCCCGAGTGTGACGGCCCTGGGGGACAGTGCCC
>CM033623.1:30506385-30566385 GCA_019453435.1 Rhinogobius similis | reverse complement strand
AAACACAAGCACAGAGTAAAAACACAAGGCACAGAGTAAAAACACAAGCACAGAGAGTAAAAACACAAGCACAGAGAGTAAAAACACAAGCACAGAGTAAAAACACAAGCACAGAGTAAAAACACAAGCACAGAGAGTAAAAACACAAGCACAGAGAGTAAAAACACAAGCACAGAGAGTAAAAACACAAGCACAGAGTAAAAACACAAGCACAGAGTAAAAACACAAGCACAGAGTAAAAACACAAGCACAGAGTAAAAACACAACGTACAGAGAGTAAAAACACAAGCACAGAGTAAAAACACAAGCACAGAGTAAAAACACAAGCACAGAGTAAAAACACAAGCACAGAGAGTAAAAACACAAGCACAGAGTAAAAACACAAGGCACAGAGTAAAAACACAAGCACAGAGTAAAAACACAAGCACAGAGAGTAAAAACACAAGGCACAGAGTAAAAACACAAGCACAGAGAGTAAAAACACAAGCACAGAGAGTAAAAACACAAGCACAGAGAGTAAAAACACAAGCACAGAGAGTAAAAACACAAGCACAGAGTAAAAACACAACATACAGAGTAAAAACACAACATACAGAGAGTAAAAACACAACATACAGAGTAAAAACACAAGCACAGAGAGTAAAAACACAACATACAGAGTAAAAACACAAGCACAGAGAGTAAAAACACAACACACAGAGTAAAAACACAAGCACAGAGTAAAAACACAACATACAGAGTAAAAACACAACATACAGAGTAAAAACACAAGCACAGAGAGTAAAAACACAAGCACAGAGTAAAAACACAAGGCACAGAGAGTAAAAACACAAGCACAGAGTAAAAACACAAGCACAGAGTAAAAACACAAGGCACAGAGTAAAAACACAAGCACAGAGTAAAAACACAAGCACAGAGTAAAAACACAAGCACAGAGTAAAAACACAAGCACAGAGTAAAAACACAAGCACAGAGAGTAAAAACACAAGCACAGAGAGTAAAAACACAAGCACAGAGTAAAAACACAAGCACAGAGAGTAAAAACACAAGGCACAGAGAGTAAAAACACAAGGCACAGAGAGTAAAAACACAAGGCACAGAGAGTAAAAACACAAGCACAGAGAGTAAAAACACAAGCACAGAGTAAAAACACAAGCACAGAGAGTAAAAACACAAGCACAGAGTAAAAACACAAGCACAGAGTAAAAACACAAGCACAGAGTAAAAACACAAGGCACAGAGTAAAAACACAAGCACAGAGTAAAAACACAAGGCACAGAGAGTAAAAACACAAGCACAGAGTAAAAACACAAGCACAGAGTAAAAACACAAGCACAGAGAGTAAAAACACAAGGCACAGAGTAAAAACACAAGGCACAGAGTAAAAACACAAGCACAGAGTAAAAACACAAGCACAGAGAGTAAAAACACAAGCACAGAGTAAAAACACAAGCACAGAGTAAAAACACAAGCACAGAGTAAAAACACAATGTACAGAGAGTAAAAACAAAAGGCACAGAGAGTAAAAACACAAGGCAGAGAGTAAAAACACAAGGCACAGAGAGTAAAAACACAAAGCACAGAGTAAAAACACAAGGCAGAGAGTAAAAACACAACGTACAGAGTAAAAACACAAGGCACAGAGTAAAAACACAAGGAACAGAGAGTAAAAACACAAGGCACAGAGAGTAAAAACACAAAGCACAGAGTAAAAACACAAGGCAGAGAGTAAAAACACAAGGCACAGAGTAAAAACACAAGGAACAGAGAGTAAAAACACAAGCACAGAGAGTAAAAACACAAGGCAGAGAGTAAAAACACAAGGCAGAGAGAGTAAAAACACAAGCACAAAGAGTAAAAACACAAGGCAGAGAGTAAAAACACAAGGCACAGAGAGTAAAAACACAAGCACAGAGAGTAAAAACACAAGCACAGAGTAAAAACACAAGCACAGAGAGTAAAAACACAAGCACAGAGTAAAAACACAAGCACAGAGTAAAAACACAAGCACAGAGTAAAAACACAAGGCACAGAGTAAAAACACAAGCACAGAGTAAAACACAAGGCACAGAGAGTAAAACACAAGCACAGAGTAAAAACACAAGCACAGAGTAAAAACACAAGCACAGAGTAAAAACACAAGGCACAGAGTAAAAACACAAACACAGAGTAAAAACACAAGCACAGAGTAAAAACACAAGCACAGAGAGTAAAAACACAAGCACAGAGTAAAAACACAAGCACAGAGTAAAAACACAAGCACAGAGTAAAAACACAATGTACAGAGAGTAAAAACAAAAGGCACAGAGAGTAAAAACACAAGGCAGAGAGTAAAAACACAAGGCACAGAGAGTAAAAACACAAGGCACAGAGAGTAAAAACACAAGGCAGAGAGTAAAAATACAACGTACAGAGTAAAAACACAAGGCACAGAGTAAAAACACAAGGAACAGAGAGTAAAAACACAAGGCACAGAGAGTAAAAACACAAAGCACAGAGTAAAAACACAAGGCAGAGAGTAAAAACACAAGGCACAGAGTAAAAACACAAGGAACAGAGAGTAAAAACACAAGCACAGAGAGTAAAAACCCAAGGCAGAGAGTAAAAACACAAGGCAGAGAGAGTAAAAACACAAGCACAAAGAGTAAAAACACAAGGCAGAGAGTAAAAACACAAGGCACAGAGAGTACAAACACAAGGCACAGAGAGTAAAAACACAACGTACAGAGTAAAAACACAAGGCACAGAGTAAAAACACAAGCACAGAGTAAAAACACAAGGCACAGAGTAAAAACACAAGCACAGAGTAAAAACACAAGGCACAGAGTAAAAACACAAGGCACAGAGTAAAAACACAAGCACAGAGTAAAAACACAACATACAGAGTAAAAACACAAGGCACAGAGTAAAAAACACACAGAGTTGACTTATTGTGGTGCATGAGTGAGTGTTATATGTGGGTGTTTGGTCGCTGCGTTTGTACCTTCTTGAAGCCCTCCAGGACCCCCTTCATGTTCTCGTAGCGGCGGAACAGCTCGGAGAAGGAGCGCTCGACGGACGACAGGTCGGACAGGGCCTGGTCTCGCTCCAGAGTGAGCTGTCGAACCGACAACGAGCAGGACAGAGTCTTCTGCTGACGATCGTCCTCTGCATCAACACAGAGACACACGTGAAGGAACAGCACCTCCTCTGCACCTCCTTCACCACAACAGCACCTCCTTCACCACAACAGCACCTCCTTCACCACAACAGCACCTCCTCTGCACCTCCTTCACCACAACAGCACCTCCTTCACCACAACAGCACCTCCTCTGCACCTCCTACACCACAACAGCTCCTCCTCGGCACCTCCTTCACCACAACAGCACCTCCTCTGCACCTCCTACACCACAACAGCACCTCCTTCACCACAACAGCTCCTCCTCTGCACCTCCTCTGCACCTCCTTCACCACAACAGCACCTCCTCTGCACCTCATTCACCACAACAGCACCTCCTCTGCACCTCCTTCACCACAACAGCACCTCCTCTGCACCTCCTTCACCACAACACCTCCTCCTTCACCACAACAGCACCTCCTCTGCACCTCCTCTGCACCTCCTTCACCACAACAGCACCTCCTCTGCACCTCCTTCACCACAACAGCACCTCCTTCACCACACCAGCTCCTCCTCTGCACCTCCTTCACCACAACAGCACCTCCTCTGCACCTCCTACACCACAACAGCACCTCCTCTGCACCTCCTACACCACAACAGCACCTCCTCTGCACCTCCTTCACCACAACAGCACCTCCTCTGCACCTCCTTCACCACAACAGCACCTCCTCTGCACCTCCTTCACCACAACAGCTCCTCCTCTGCACCTCCTTCACCACAACAGCTCCTCCTCTGCACCTCCTTCACCACAACAGCTCCTCCTCTGCACCTCCTTCACCACAACAGCTCCTCCTCTGCACCTCCTCTGCACCTCCTTCACCACAACACCTCCTCCTCTGCACCTCCTTCACCACAACAGCACCTCCTTCACCACAACAGCTCCTCCTCTGCACCTCCTTCACCACAACAGCTCCTCCTCTGCACCTCCTTCACCACAACAGCTCCTCCTCTGCACCTCCTTCACCACAACAGCTCCTCCTCTGCACCTCCTTCACCACAACAGCTCCTCCTCTGCACCTCCTTCACCACAACAGCTCCTCCTGTGCACCTCCTTCACCACAACAGCTCCTCCTCTGCACCTCCTTCACCACAACACCTCCTCCTCTGCACCTCCTTCACCACAACAGCTCCTCCTCTGCACCTCCTTCACCACAACAGCTCCTCCTCTGCACCTCCTTCACCACAACAGCTCCTCCTCTGCACCTCCTTCACCACAACAGCTCCTCCTCTGCACCTCCTTCACCACAACAGCTCCTCCTCTGCACCTCCTCTGCACCTCCTTCACCACAACACCTCCTCCTCTGCACCTCCTTCACCACAACAGCACCTCCTTCACCACAACAGCTCCTCCTCTGCACCTCCTTCACCACAACAGCTCCTCCTCTGCACCTCCTTCACCAAAACAGCTCCTCCTCTGCACCTCCTTCACCACAACAGCTCCTCCTCTGCACCTCCTTCACCACAACAGCTCCTCCTCTGCACCTCCTTCACCACAACAGCTCCTCCTGTGCACCTCCTTCACCACAACACCTCCTCCTCTGCACCTCCTTCACCACAACACCTCCTCCTCTGCACCTCCTTCACCACAACAGCTCCTCCTCTGCACCTCCTTCACCACAACAGCTCCTCCTCTGCACCTCCTTCACCACAACAGCACCTCCTGTGCACCTCCTTCACCACAACAGCACCTCCTGTGCACCTCCTTCACCACAACACCTCCTCCTCTGCACCTCCTTCACCACAACAGCTCCTCTTCTGCAGCACACACAGGTGAACAGCAGGGGGCAGTAACACAGGTGAACAGCAGGGGGCAGTAACACAGGTGAACAGCAGGGGGCAGTAACACAGGTGAACAGCAGGGGGCAGTAACACAGGTGAACAGCAGGGGGCAGTACACAGGTGAACAGCAGGGGGCAGCACACACAGGTGAACAGCAGGGGGCAGTAACACAGGTGAACAGCAGGGGGCAGTACACACAGGTGAACAGCAGGGGGCAGTACACACAGGTGAACAGCAGGGGGCAGTACACACAGGTGAACAGCAGGGGGCAGTACACACAGGTGAACAGCAGGGGGCAGTACACACCGATCATCTGGGCCACAGTTTTCTCGTATTCAGCCACGATTTTCCTGAAAAACAAAGTGAGTCAATTCATACGTATGTGAGTATAAGTACATGTATGTGAGTATAAGTACATGTATGTAGTATAAGTACATGTATGCAGTAGTGTTTGTACCTCATCTCCAGCACTTCCACTCTGCTCTCCTCAAACCTTCTCTTCCACTGCTCCACCTCCAGTTCTTTGGTCAGAATCTGAACAAACATCACAAGTTAAACACATGTTCTCAGCAGGACTCTGAGGTTCAGGAGGACTCTGAGGTTCAGGAGGACTCTGAGGTTCTGCAGGACTCTGAGGTTCTGCAGGACTCTGAGGTTCTGCAGGACTCTGAGGTTCTGCAGGACTCTGAGGTTCTGCAGGACTCTGAGGCTCTGCTGGACTCTGAGGTTCTGCAGGACTCTGAGGCTCTGCAGGACTCTGAGGTTCTGCAGGACTCTGAGGTTCAGGAGGACTCTGAGGTTCTGCAGGACTCTGAGGTTCAGGAGGACTCTGAGGTTCTGCTGGACTCTGAGGCTCTGCAGGACTCTGAGGTTCAGGAGGACTCTGAGGTTCTGCTGGACTCTGAGGTTCTGCAGGACTCTGAGGTTCAGCAGGACTCTGAGGTTCTGCAGGACTCTGAGGTTCAGGAGGACTCTGAGGCTCTGCAGGACTCTGAGGTTCTGCTGGACTCTGAGGTTCTGCTGGACTCTGAGGTTCTGCAGGACTCTGAGGCTCTGCAGGACTCTGAGGTTCTGCAGGACTCTGAGGCTCTGCAGGACTCTGAGGTTCTGCAGGACTCTGAGGCTCTGCAGGACTCTGAGGTTCAGGAGGACTCTGAGGTTCTGCAGGACTCTGAGGTTCTGCAGGCCTCTGAGGCTCTGCAGGACTCTGAGGTTCAGGAGGACTCTGAGGCTCTGCAGGACTCTGAGGTTCTGCAGGACTCTGAGGCTCTGCAGGACTCTGAGGTTCAGGAGGACTCTGAGGTTCTGCAGGACTCTGAGGTTCTGCAGGCCTCTGAGGCTCTGCAGGACTCTGAGGTTCAGGAGGACTCTGAGGTTCTGCTGGACTCTGAGGTTCTGCAGGACTCTGAGGTTCTGCTGGACTCTGAGGTTCTGCAGGACTCTGAGGTTCTGCAGGACTCTGAGGTTCAGGAGGACTCTGAGGTTCTGCAGGACTCTGAGGTTCTGCAGGACTCTCAGGTTTTCTAAAGTAAAAGTACCTCTTCTCTGATGAGCGTCAGAACTTCCGCCTTGTCCATCTCGCTCAGAGGAAGTCCAGTCTGAGGATCTAAAGCAGGACTCTGGACCAGGACCTGCTCTGGTTTCATCAGGAGCTCGTCCTTCAAAGTAAAAGCACAAACATGACTCTGTTTTTATTGTAACGAGGGGTTAAATCCACACACTCACCATGTGCTGTGAGCTCCAGCAGGGGGCGCCCTCCTCCCGAACAAAGCTCTTTGTGTCAGAACCTTCAGAGGAACAAGCAGATTTTTAAACTCAAAAAGGTCTGGAGGACTCAGCTGGACGTTACCTTCAGTGATCTGGTCTCTGCTCCTCTTCAGCTCCTCCTTCAGGTCCTCCATGTTGGAGCTCCTGACGGCTGTGGAGGCCAGTTTCTCCTCATCTGTGGCGTGATGTTCTCTGTGAGTGATGTCTGGAGTCTGAACGATCACCTCGTCCTCCTGAAACACAGAAGATCAGCCTGAAAGCAGCTCCTGCACCAGACTGAACTCAACACCGTCTGATCTGTTCTTCAAATGCATCATGAAGGTCAGAGGTGATTTAAAATAAAGAGTTCTCACCTGTGTTTGGTCTAGTGTGTCCTCTGGGTTTGTCGGCATTTTACACGAACTCCTGAAACACCAGAAAACACCAGACGATTAAAGAAAAACAGTCATAGCCCATGAGGAACGTGAGGAACATCAGAGGAACATCAGAGGAACATCAGAGGAACACCGGAGGAACACCAGAGGAACATCAGAGAAACACCAGAGAAACACCAGAGGAACACCGGAGGAACACCAGAGAAACACCAGAGGAACATCAGAGGAACATCAGAGGAACACCAGAGGAACACCAGAGAAACACCAGAGGAACACCAGAGGAACATCAGAGGAACACCATAGGAACATCAGAGGAACACCAGAGGAACATCAGAGGAACATCAGAGGAACACCAGAGGAACACCATAGGAACATCAGAGGAACACCAGAGGAACACCAGAGGAACATCAGAGGAACACCAGAGGAACACCAGAGGCCCTGGCCCTGGTCTCAGTCCTGGTCTCAGTCCTGGTCCAGTCCTGGTCCTGGTCCTGGTCTGGTCCAGTCCTGGTCCTGGTCTGGTCCAGTCCTGGCCCTGGTCCTGGTCTCAGTCCTGGTCCTGGTCCTGGCCCTGGTCCTGGTCTCAGTCCTGGTCTGGTCCTGGTCCTGGCCCTGGTCCTGGTCTCAGTCCTGGTCTGGTCCAGTCCTGGTCTGGTCCAGTCCTGGTCCAGTCCTGGTCTCAGTCCTGGTCTCAGTCCTGGTCCAGTCCTGGTCCTGGTCCTGGTCTCAGTCCTGGTCTCAGTCCTGGTCCAGTCCTGGTCCAGTCCTGGTCCTGGTCTGGTCCAGTCCTGGTCCTGTGGTTGTAGTTTCTGTTGTTTGGTGAAGGTGGTTACAGAGCGCCCTCTGCTGGACGTCCGCTCCAGTGTTTCGGGTAAAGTCTATGGTTCGACCTGTTTTTATTCAAATTAAACTTTATCAAACTTTCTTGACAAACTCAGACACAGAAGTGAACGACGAGCTCCACTAACGAGGAATATGCAAATGAGTCAACACTCAATTAACTCAATTAACACACACTGTAGAGAGGGAGAGAGGAGGAGGAGAGAGGAGGTGGAGAGAGGAGGAGGGGGGAGAGAGAGGAGGAGAGAGAGGGAGAGAGAGGGGAGAGAGAGGAGGAGAGAGAGGGGAGAGAGGAGGAGGAGAGAGAGGGGAGAGAGAGGGGAGAGAGAGGGGAGAGAGGAGGTGAAGAGAGACGGAGGAGGAGAGAGGAGGAGGAGAGAGGAGGAGGAGAGGAGAGAGGAGGGAGGTGAGAGAGGAGGAGAGAGAGAGGAGAGAGAGGAGGAGGAGAGGGGAGGAGGGGGAGAGAGAGGGAGGAGAGAGAGAGGGGAGAGAGAGGAGGAGAGAGAGAGGAGGAGAGAGAGGAGGAGGAGAGGAGGAGGGGAGAGAGAGGAGGAGAGAGAGGGAGGAGGGAGAGGAGAGAGGAGGGAGGAGAGGAGGAGAGAGAGAGGGAGGGAGAGGAGAGAGAGAGGAGGAGAGAGAGGGGAGAGAGAGAGAGGGGAGAGAGAGAGAGGAGGAGAGAGAGAGGAGAGAGAGAGGAGAGAGGGAGAGAGGGGGAGGAGGAGGAGAGAGAGAGGAGGGAGAGGAGAGAGAGGAGGAGAGAGAGGAGGAGAGAGGAGGAGGGAGAGAGGGGAGAGGAGAGGAGGAGGAGGGAGAGGAGGAGGAGAGAGGAGGAGAGGAGAGGAGGAGAGAGAGGAGGGAGGAGAGAGGGAGAGAGAGGGAGGAGAGGAGGAGGAGAGAGAGAGGGGAGGAGAGAGGAGAGAGAGGAGGAGGAGAGGAGGGAGGAGAGGAGGAGGAGAGGGGAGAGAGAGAGGAGGAGAGAGGAGAGAGAGAGAGAGAGGAGAGAGAGAGGAGAGAGAGAGAGGAGGAGAGAGAGGGGAGAGAGAGGAGGAGAGGGAGAGAGAGGGGAGGAGAGAGAGGAGGAGAGAGAGAGAGGAGAGAGAGAGGGGAGAGAGAGGAGGAGGAGAGAGGGGGAGAGAGAGAGGAGGGAGAGAGAGAGAGGAGGGGAGAGAGAGAGAGGAGGGAGAGAGAGGAGGAGGAGAGAGAGGGGGAGGAGAGAGAGAGGGGAGAGGAGGAGAGAGAGGGGGGAGAGAGGAGGAGGAGAGAGAGGGGGAGGAGAGAGAGGGAGGAGAGAGAGGGGAGAGGAGGAGAGAGAGGGGGGAGAGGGGGGAGGAGAGAGAGGGGGAGGAGAGAGGAGGAGAGAGAGAGAGGAGAGAGAGAGAGGGGGAGGAGAGAGAGAGAGGAGGAGGAGAGAGGAGGAGGGAGAGAGAGAGAGAGAGAGGGGAGAGAGGAGGAGAGAGGGAGAGAGAGGAGGAGGAGGAGGAGGAGAGAGGGAGGAGGAGAGAGAGGTGGAGAGAGGAGGGGAGAGAGGAGAGGAGAGAGAGGAGAGAGAGAGGAGGAGGAGAGAGAGGAGGAGAGAGAGGAGCAGGAGAGAGAGAGAGGAGGAGAGAGGAGGAGGAGAGAGAGAGGGGGGAGAGAGAGGAGGAGAGAGAGAGAGAGAGAGAGGAGGGAGAGAGGAGAGGGAGGAGAGAGGGAGAGAGTTGGAGGAGAGAGGGAGGAGAGAGAGGGGAGGAGAGAGAGGAGGAGAGAGAGGGAGGAGAGGAGAGAGGAGGGGAGAGAGGGGAGAGGAGGAGGAGGAGAGAGGAGGAGGAGAGAGAGAGAGAGGGGAGGGAGAGAGAGAGAGGAGGAGAGAGGAGGAGGGGGAGAGAGGAGGAGAGAGGAGGAGAGGAGAGAGGAGGAGGAGAGAGAGGAGGAGAGGAGGAGGAGAGAGGAGAGAGAGGGGAGAGAGAGGAGGAGAGAGAGGGGGGAGAGAGGGGAGAGAGAGAGAGGAGAGAGAGGAGGAGAGAGAGAGGAGGAGAGAGAGAGAGGAGGAGGAGAAAGGAGGAGAAAGGAGGAGGAGAGAGGAGGAGAGGTGGAGGGAGAGAGAGGAGAGAGAGGGAAGGAGGAGAGAGGAGGGGAGAGAGGAGGAGAGAGGAGGGGAGAGAGGAGGAGAGAGGGGAGAGAGAGAGGAGGAGGAGGGAGGGGGCAGAAGGAGGTGAAGTACTTACAGGAGGAGACAGAGGAACTGTCCCTGAGGACGAGTCCTGAAGAACGACACAGACCACAGTTAGACACAGAAGAACTGAAGTACCACAAGTACTGCAGGTACTACATAGTACTACACAGTACTACACAGTACTACACAGTACTACACAGTACTACACAATACTACACAATACTACACAGTACTACACAATACTACACAATACTACACAGTACTACACAGTACTACACAATACTACACAGTACTACACAGTACTACACAGTACTACACAGTACTGAAGTACATGTACTGCAGGTACTACAGAACAACAGGAACACAACGAGTCCAAGTCAAAGCTCCAGAAGAAGCTTTAACTGGGTCAAATGCAGCAGCAGATCATGAACCGAACTAGAAGAAGCAGCACATGACGCCGGTGTTAGAGGCTCCTCATTGGCTCCTGTTTAGAGTCACATTTAAGCTCCTCCCCCTGAACTATGAAGCCATAAAGCTGTGACAGTGGAGTCCAAACTGAACCGTCTGGACTGAGGTTCAGACGTTCAAAGGTTCTGGAGCAAACGACACAAACCGCAACAATAGCACCAGATCAGTCGAGTTTTGTCTCGTTTAGTCTTGTTTTTGTCACGTTGTGTCTTGTTTTTGTCATTTTTAGTCTTGTTTTTGTCACGTTGTGTCTTTTTGTTTTTGGTCGCTCTTTTGTCTCTTGTTTCATGTTTGTTCAAATCCAAACTGCAGCGTGAGCCGTTTTTATTCAAATCAAAGCCACACATTTTGTTGTTTGTGGAAGAAATGGTTACAGTCTTTGTGATTTGTTAATTCCATCCATTAAAATGTAGTTTGTGTGGGTTTGGTTTAATTGTGCCGCTCTGGTCTTTAAGAGGAAAATAAAGTCATCAGAGGCTAAACATCAGGAGAACAGTTTGAACAGACGACAGGCTCAGGACCCGCCCAGAGCAAGGTCTGACCCATTGAACCCTTCGACGTGAACTCCCCCTTCGACGTGAACTCACCCTTCGACGTGAACTCACCCTTTGACGTGAACTCCCCCTTTGACGTGAACTCCCCCTTTGACGTGAACTCCCCCTTTGACGTGAACTCCCCCTTCGACGTGAACTCACCCTTTGACGTGAACTCCCCCTTTGACGTGAACTCCCCCTTTGACGTGAACTCCCCCTTTGACGTGAACTCACCCTTTGACGTGAACTCCCCCTTTGACGTGAACTCCCCCTTTGACGTGAACTCCCCCGTTGACGTGAACTCCCCCTTCGACGTGAACTCCCCCTTCGACGTGAACTCCCCCTTTGACGTGAACTCCCCCGTTGACGTGAACTCACCCTTTGACGTGAACTCCCCCTTTGACGTGAACTCCCCCTTCGACGTGAACTCACCCTTCGACGTGAACTCCCCCTTTGACGTGAACTCACCCTTTGATGTGAACTCCCCCGTTGACGTGAACTCACCCTTTGATGTGAACTCCCCCTTTGACGTGAACTCCCCCTTCGACGTGAACTCACCCTTCGACGTGAACTCACCCTTTGACGTGAACTCCCCCTTCGACGTGAACTCCCCCTTTGACGTGAACTCCCCCTTTGACGTGAACTCACCCTTTGACGTGAACTCCCCCTTCGACGTGAACTCACCCGTTAACGTGAACTCACCCTTCGACGTGAACTCACCCTTCGACGTGAACTCACCCTTTGACGTGAACTCCCCCTTTGACGTGAACTCACCCTTTGACGTGAACTCCCCCTTCGACGTGAACTCACCCTTTGACGTGAACTCACCCTTCGACGTGAACTCACCCTTCGACGTGAACTCACCCTTTGACGTGAACTCACCCTTTGACGTGAACTCACCCGTTGACGTGAACTCACCCTTCGACGTGAACTCCCCCTTTGACGTGAACTCACCCTTTGACGTGAACTCCCCCTTTGACGTGAACTCCCCCTTCGACGTGAACTCACCCTTCGACGTGAACTCACCCTTTGACGTGAACTCCCCCTTTGACGTGAACTCACCCGTTAACGTGAACTCACCCTTCGACGTGAACTCACCCTTCGACGTGAACTCCCCCTTTGACGTGAACTCCCCCGTTGACGTTAACTCACCCGTTGACGTGAACTCCCCCGTTTACGTGAACTCCCCCTTTGACGTGAACTCCCCCTTTGACGTGAACTCCCCCTTTGACGTGAACTCCCCCGTTAACGTGAACTCCCCCTTTGACGTGAACTCCCCCTTTGACGTGAACTCCCCCTTTGACGTGAACTCCCCCGTTAACGTGAACTCACCCGTTGACGTGAACTCCCCTTCGACGTGAACTCACCCTTTGACGTGAACTCCCCCTTTGACGTGAACTCCCCCTTCGACGTGAACTCACCCTTCGACGTGAACTCCCCCTTTGACGTGAACTCCCCCATTGACGTGAACTCCCCCTTTGACGTGAACTCCCCCTTTGACGTGAACTCACCCTTCGACGTGAACTCCCCCTTTGACGTGAACTCCCCCTTTGACGTGAACTCACCCTTTGATGTGAACTCCCCCTTCGACGTGAACTCCCCCTTCGACGTGAACTCACCCTTCGACGTGAACTCACCCTTCGACGTGAACTCCCCCGTTGACGTGAACTCACCCGTTGACGTGAACTCACCCTTCGACGTGAACTCCCCCTTTGACGTGAACTCACCCTTCGACGTGAACTCACCCTTCGACGTGAACTCACCCTTTGACGTGAACTCCCCCTTTGACGTGAACTCCCCCTTTGACGTGAACTCACCCTTTGATGTGAACTCCCCCGTTGACGTGAACTCACCCTTCGACGTGAACTCACCCTTCGACGTGAACTCCCCCGTTGACGTGAACTCACCCTTTGAAGTGAACTCCCCCTTTGTCGTGAACTCCCCTTGCGTGAACTCACCTGGCGTGAACTCACCCTTTGGCGTGAACTCCCCTTGGCGTGAACTCCCCCTTTGACGTGAACTCACCCTTTGATGTGAACTCCCCCGTTGACGTGAACTCCCCCTTTGACGTGAACTCACCCTTCGACGTGAACTCACCCGTCGACGTGAACTCACCCTTTGACGTGAACTCCCCCTTTGACGTGAACTCCCCCTTTGACGTGAACTCCCCCTTTGACGTGAACTCCCCCTTTGACGTGAACTCACCCGTTGACGTGAACTCACCCGTCGTTCTCGTCTCCTCGCTCCTCTCTCCGTCCCTTTTCTCCGTCGTCTGCTCTGGATCTGCTGCTCTTCTTCTGCTCCTCTTCGTTCTCCTCCTCTTCGTTCCTCAGACTTTTTGACGCTTTGAACGGATCCACGGAATCGTCAAACGTCTCCGGATCAAAACCGTACGAGGATTTTGGATTCGGAACGGGAACATCGTCCGTTTCGGTTTTGGCGTCGGGTCGTACGTCCAGTTTGTCCTCCGAGCTTTTCGGTTTGAAACTTTTCCCTTTGATGGTTTTTCTTGTCCCTGGTTTTTTGGGAGGAGGTTTGGTCACGGTTTCCTCGTCGTCTTTGGCTTTCACGGCTCCTTCTTGTCGATCTATTTCCGGAATCGTTTTGCTCGTCGGCGAATTCTGTATTTTGGAGCCTCCACTTTGGAACGGGTTAAAACTTTCGTCAAACTTTTCCGGGTCAAAATTATACGATCCTTTTTTGGGAATCGGAATATCGTCGATGTCCAGAGGAGGCGGAGAGGAAGGTTTTGGTGACGTTTCTGGTGCGTTTTCCGCAGGTTTAGAGTCCGTTTTTGTGTCCGACTCGGCGCTCCTCGGTTTGGGATTTTTCACTTTGCCGATGGTTTTTCTTGCTCCTGGTTTTCTGGGAGGTTTGGTCACAGCCTCTTGGTCTAATCCAAACTCTAACACGACCGGTTTTGCTTTCAGACTTTCATCTTCAAACTTTGGCGTCGTTCCACTTGGAGGAGGTGAATTTGGAATTTTAGATCCTCCGCTCGCAAACGGGTTAAAACTTTCGTCAAAATTGTCCGGATCGAAATTGTAAGCTCCCGTTTTGGGAAGAGGAAGGTCATCGAAATTCAAAGGAGTCGGCGAAGAAGAGGTTTGGAAATCTGACGTTTCTTCAGACATTTCTGACTTTGGAGAGTCGAGTTTTTTATCCAAATGTTGATTTTCTTTTGGCTTTTTGACTTTGCAAACAGTTTTTCTGGCAGCGCGTTTTTCCGGAGAAGCTTTGGTCACTTTTCCTTCGTCTGATCCAAATTCTAACGCGACCGGTTTCGTCTCCTCTTTTTGAAAGTCCTTCTCTAATTCAGCGCTCGTCTCCGTTTTAGGCCAAGAAGCCGTCGTTGTCGTCGTTGGTGAATTCGGAATCTTCGACCCTCCGCTCATGAAAGGGTTGAAACTCTCGTCGAAATTCTCGGGGTCAAATTTATAAGCTCCAGTTTTGGGAATCGGAATGTCATCGAAATGTGTGGTTTCTTGAGCCGTTTCAGGAGGCGAAGGTTCAACGATTCTGTCCAACACCTGCTCCTCTTTCTGCGTCTGGACTTTCCTCGTCGTCTTTTTGCTTCCCACTTTCTTCGGAGCAGGTTTTGTCTTCGATGTTTCGTCCAAATGAAGATCTAAAGTTGCAGGTTTCATCTCCTCGTTTATCAAATCGATCTCAGATTCAATGTTTGCGTCTCGTTTCGGTGTCGCTGAACTCGCAGACGACGCTGTTGGTGAATTCGGAATCTTCGACCCTCCGCTCATGAAAGGGTTGAAACTCTCGTCAAAATTCTCAGGATCGAATTTATAAGCTCCAGTTTTAGGAATCGGGATGTCATCGAAATTTGACACGTCGGGCGGCGTCGGGCGGCGTCGGGCGGCGTCGGAGCGGCGTCGGAGCGGCGTCGGAGCGCGCGTCGGAGCGGCGTCGCGGCGTCGAGCGGCGTCGGAGCGGCGTCGAGCGGCGTCGAGCGGCGCCTGGGCGGCGTCGAGCGGCGTCGGAGCGGCGTCGGAGCGGCGTCGAGCGGCGTCAGCGGCGCCTGAGCGGCGTCGAGCGGCGTCGGAGCGCGTCGAGCGGCGTCCGGAGCGGCGTCCGGAGCGGCGTCCGGAGCGGCGTCTGGAGACCTTGTTGGAGGTTTTTCTTCGATATCTTCTTGTTTTTTCACTTTGCTGATCGTCTTTCTGCCTCCGTGTTTTTTCCGAGGAGATTTGGAAACCGCTTTTTCCTCCAAATGAATATCTTTCGCTTCAGTGTTCCTCGTCTCCTCGTCGACTTTCTCCGGTTCCATTTCAGAGTTTAGCTCCGGGCCATCGCTGCTCGCGGCAAATGGAGGAGGAGAGTTTGGAATTTTGGATCCTCCGCTCGAAAACGGGTCAAAACTCTCGTCAAAATTCTCCGGGTCGAACTGATAAGTCGCTTTTGGGACCTGAGTGTCCGTTTGCTCGTCGTCCTGTGAGGATCCTCCAGGCGACGTCTGCATTTGGAGCGGAGCAGGTTTGGACTTTTGACTTAAGTTTGAGTTGAATTTGTTGTTAAGCTGCGATTTCTCCGACTTTTTGTCAAAGTTTGGTGCAAATTCACTGCTTTCTGTTTTCAAATCTTGAGGAAGTTTTGTGTTTTTTGCTGCAGAATCTTTTATTTGTGAAGGTGTGTCATGTTCAGGGACTTCAGGGACTTCAGGGACTTCAGGGACTTCAGGGACTTTAGGGACTCGGGTCGAGCATTTTTCCACGTGGATTTGCAGAAGACCAGACTCTGGAGGAGGAGGACCAGACTCTGGAGGAGGAGGACCAGACTCTGAAGGTGGAGGACCAGACTCTGGAGGAGGAGGACCAGACTCTGGAGGAGGAGGACCAGACTCTGGAGGAGGAGGACCAGACTCTGGAGGAGGAGGACCAGACTCTGAAGGAGGAGGACCACACTCTGGGGGCGGAGCACCAGTCTCTGGGGGCGGGGCCAGGTCCAGGACCATCCCGAGGCTGAAGACAGGGCTCTGATCGTGGGACGAGGCTGAGACGATCAGCTGCTCCTCAAGCTCCACATCTGAGAAACACAGAAGGATTCAGAGGATTTAAAGCGTCTCATTTCCACATCTGACACGTCAAACACAAGACGATTATGATTCTGTACAAGACACTTGTCAGTCATTCCCCATAAAGAAAGATTAATTACATTTAAGCACTAAACTTCTAGGATTGAGTCAGTCTTAATCCGGCATCATTTTTACTAAACTGAGCCGCAGCAGTGAACCTGCCGGTCCTGACGGACGAGGATCAAACACACACAGACCTTCTATAACAGACATTATTAAATGAGCATCAATAACACACTTGGGTCATAAATATTCTCTCTTTGGTCCCAGATGGAGCCTGTGTTTGTCTCAAACATGTTTCAGTGAAACAGCTGCAGTTTGGTGTCGTCAGAGAATCGTCTGCTCCTCGTGAACAATCAGAATCAGAATCAGAATCAGAAACTGTTTATTGCCATTGTCAGTGAAATTCACAAACGTAGGAACTTGCTTCGGCGTAGGTGCAACATAAAGCAAAGGATAAAATATAAAAAATATATAAAAAGGCATGCATAAAATTAAGAATAAAATAGACTAAGATAGACTATATACAGAATGTACAGTTGGCAGATAGTGCAATGTGCAAATGAGTAGTGCACTCAGATCGAAGGGAAATCTGGGAAATCAACCAACAGTTCTGGTTCCTCTGGTTCCTCTGACACAGTTCTGGTTCCTCTGGTTCCTCTGACACAGTTCTGGTTCCTCTGGTTCCTCTGACACAGCTCTGGTTCCTCTGGTTCCTCTGACACAGTTCTGGTTCCTCTGGTTCCTCTGGTTCCTCTGACACAGCTCTGGTTCCTCTGGTTCCTCTGACACAGTTCTGGTTCCTCTGACACAGCTCTGGTTCCTCTGGTTCCTCTGACACAGTTCTGGTTCCTCTGGTTCCTCTGGTTCCTCTGACACAGCTCTGGTTCCTCTGACACAGCTCTGGTTCCTCTGACACAGCTCTGGTTCCTCTGGTTCCTCTGACACAGCTCTGGTTCCTCTGGTTCCTCTGACACAGTTCTGGTTCCTCTGGTTCTTCTAACACAGTTCTGGTTCCTCTGGTTCCTCTGACACAGCTCTGGTTCCTCTGGTGATGTTTCCTGCCGTGGTTTGAGCTCAGCGTCTCACACGGTCCAGTCCTGGAGCTGCTGCTGAAGCTCCTGGACCTGCATCTGGACCACATTTCTATCTTCTCCAGATGCATTTTATCTTATTTTTATTTACACATTTGTCTTTCTGTCTCTGTAAAACCAACTTGAAACAGGACAAACATCTGCAGCTGAAGCGACTTTTAGGTTTTGTTTCCTGCCTTTAACTTCCTCCTCTTCAGTCACACAGGAAGTCCCGCCCCCTGAGCCTCTAAATAAGGTCAGGGCAGTTCAGGAGGAAGTGACATCTACAGAAACACGAGCTGCAGGTCTGGAGCTCCACAACAAAAAACAAATCTTTCTTTTACTCATTGGCCCTCGCCAGTTTGGGACATTGTTCTTCGTCGGTTTCTTCTCGTTTATTATTATTTTTTTCAGCACCTATTGGCCCATTTTTGACCCAGTAAACATGCACGAAAAGTCTGACATAGGGGTATTGTCGCGACCGGCCCGGCGAAAAATTTAAGAAAACGTGTATCCCGAACATGTCCGACCCGACCCGAACGAACAGCACCGGCCCGAATCGGAGCCCTATGGGAAATGGGACGAGCAAAAATAGCCCGACGCGCACGAAACTCGGAACAGTGATAGAGAACAGTGACCCGAGCAAAACATGACATTGGAGCGCGGCCCTCGGACCAAGCGCACGGCGGCCATATTGGACCGAAGTCGCCACGCCAGTTTGACTTTTTTTTTTTAAGTTCCAAACAGTCCTAGGGTTTTGGCCCGACATGGGTCTGGCATACACGTAGGCGATCTACATGGATTGAAATTCAATAGTTATCCACTTTTTTTTCGGATATCTCAAATGGTTTCGCCGCGGCTCGCCATCGAAGAACGCCTTTGTTTCCTGTTTTTCCGATCGCATGTCACGGCTACACACTTGGACTGAGAGAGCTGTAATTTCACTCACGAGTGCGTAATTATGATCTGAATGTAATGCATTAATAAAAATAAATTAAAAGTACTCGCTAGCGCCCCCTACCTATTAAGTGAAAAGTCAACATTGTCCGATTTGGACCAAACTTGGGGAATATGTCCAGTGTAGGGCGCCATGAAAAAAACTGAATTAGTGATATGGTGCATTTATCACCGTTGGCCACCAGGGGCGCAAAGAGTACTCACAAAATCATTTAAATAGTTCCTGCACGCACACGCATTCTCCGATCTACATGAAATTTGAAACACATGTAAACGTCAAGCAGCTGAATCCATTTATGTGCGCACAATAACAATCAACCCTACGGCGCCACCTGTAGGAGCGCACTAAATTACAATGGGGAGAAAAACAATTACTTTGACTTTTATTTTTGAAAATTTGCACACAAATCCTAGACGGCCTCCTGATCAGAAAAGCCAATGAGACCCATGGCCTATTCTTCACACTTTTGCCTCTAGGGCCCTCCAGGGCCCTCCAGAGCTCCTAATCATTCTCTATGGGAGAATATACTCTCTTTGCACAAAGATGCAGCAAAAAGCCACTAAACAGTGAGTAACAGCCACCAAACTTAATACAGTGACTCCTGTTAAGGAAAATAAATGCCCCATAACACCATTTTATATGCAAGTCAAATACAGCCTCTACAGCGCCACCTGTTGGGTCAGGCCTATGGAAAGGGAGATGCATTTATTTTGGAGGAGGCCTATGAAATTTGCCACGGTGATAGTACACATAAAGACGACCCTAAAACATTATTGGTGCAAACTCATCAGACAAACGACAAGGCGGCCATATTGAATTTAATTGTAGACGCCACTTAAATTTTTTTTTTTTTTTCATTGCAAAAGGGTCCTTGGTTTTTGGACCCACATCAGTCTAACATACACGTTCCTGATCGGGACGCATTGAACTTTGATACTGATCCAACATTTTTGGCCTATCTCACACGGTTTAGTCGTGACATCCTGTCTCAAATCGCCTTAATTTCCTGTTTCTTTGCCCACTCCTCAAAGACACATGGACTGTGCCTACAGAGCCCAAATTGCCACCAATGATGGAGAATTAAATATTACACAAAATAGACCAGGGAGCACAGGACCACGAATCACTATAGCGCCCCCTACAGTTCAGTTAAAAGTGTCCAGATTGTCCGATTGACACCAAATCTTGGGAGATGATTATTTGCTTTATAAGAAGCAAAAAAGTCAATAGGACCCATGCCCTATTCTTCACAATTTTGCCTCTAGGGCCCTCCTGAGGTCCTATTCATTCTCTATGGGAGCCTGACTCTCATCACTCAAAGATGGAGCAAAAACCCACTAAGCAGTGAGTAACAGCCACCAAACTTAATACAGTGACTCCTTTAAAGGAACATGAATGTCCCATAACACAATTTTTCATGCAAGTCAAATACAGCCTCTACAGCGCCACCTGTTGTGTCAGGCCTATGGAAAGGGAGATGCATTTAGTTTGGAGGAGGCCTATGAAATTTGGCACGGTGATAGTACACATAAAGACGACCCTAAAACATAATTGGTGCGCAGTGATCAGACAAACGACAAGGCGGCCATATTGAATTTAATTTTAGACGCCACTTTACGTTTTTTTTTTTCATTGCAAAAGGGTCCTAGGTTTTTGGGCCTAGATCAGTCTAACATACACGTTCCTGATCAGGACGCATTGAAATTCGATTAAAAACCAAGTTTTGAAGATAGCGTTTACGGTATAGCCGTGGTTCGCTATCGCAAATCGCCTTAATTTCCTGTTTCTTAAAATTATTCTCCAAGCCACAGGCATTGCCGTACAGAGCACAAACTGTAACCACAGATGCCGAATCAAATATTAAACAGAACAGACTCAGGAGCACATGAGCACTTTTCACTATAGCGCCCCCTGCTGGTCATGTAAAAGTACCAACATTTTCGGATTGCCACAAAATCTTGGAATCTGATTTTAAGCGTCAACAGCTGCAAAAAAGTCTATTACACCGATGTCCTATTTTGGATCGTTTGGCCTGGGGGGCCACGCATATTCCCCATGCATTTCCTATGAGACATGTCACAAGTCTATGGAGAGGCCAAAATTATTTCCAGCAAAGTCAGTGAAACTCGGCAGACGCATTATTTAGAGCATTCCGATCGAAAAAGTCAATTACATCGAAGTCAAGTTTTGAGCGGTTTTGCCACTTCTGGAGAGCAGTGCCCGCCAATGCACTTCTATAGGGACGCCACCCGGTGTGAGTGGGGGGAGGGGGGGTCACGGGGGCCCGGGTGATGCACAGAGGAGGAGGACGGCGCCCCGGGACGGTTTTGGACCGTCCGAGGCCGCGTGGGAAGGCGGTCGCGCGCGGGGCGAGGGCCACCATCGCCGCTTTGCGGCTTTAATTTACAGTTGATTTGTGTTAAATGGAAGATATTTTTAAATCAGGTTTAAATGTTAAACCGGCAGGAGTTTTAACCTGAAAAACATGTTTGAGATGTTTTTTTGTAAATTTAAGTCCATGAATTCAGCATTTATATGACTGTATATATAATTTCACATTTCATTTATTTCATAATTTAAACCAAACACATAAACCGCGGAGCAGGACACGGAGCATCGTTCAGTAAATAGTTTGTTTAAAGAGTTTAGTCCAGAGTTTTCAAATTAAGAATGCTATTTTGTCATTTTCCGTGTGGACTTTAACGTCGGTCCAGTCTTTGATCCGGTTTGTGTCATTCAGGTCTTTGTGACGTATGTTCCCGAGGTATCCATGTATCGTGTGCACGGCAGGAGTTTGGAGGCCCAGACACACAGTTCTGCGACAGAGAGCCCTTTAAATGTTCAACGGAAAGATTTACAAACCGTCGAAGTTAAATGAAAAAGAAAGACTGGCTCACTCTGCAAAACTCAGCGACTGAAACTCAAAATATATTTTTAAAATCAAGCTGTTTTTCAGGATTAAAACGTTCAAAGTGTTTGGCAGTGTTTTCTAACTCTGATGAAACAAATGATCTTCCACTTGGACAATCGAATATCAAACCGTGAAGCTGGAGCTCTGTCCGCTGCAGCCAAACGCCTCTGACCTCTGACCCTTTGACCCCTGAACCCCGAGTCAAACAGAGCGAGAACAAAGAGCTGAGGCTTTTGTCAAACTCACTGAAACGTTCAAAAGCAGCGCCGCAAACCAGTGAGAAGCACTCGTTTCACATTTCACAGAAACGTGTGGATCCACCTTAAACGCTCAATCAACCTTAAACGCCCGGCCCACCTTAAACAGCCGGTCCACCTAAAACGGCCGGTCCACCTAAAACGGCCGGTCCACCTTAAACCCGAGCACGTTCTGCCTTAAACTTTAGGACGTTCCACCTTAAACCTTAAACCTATGTAACGTAAAATGATGGACTGTGAGCCAAATGAAGTCAATCGCAGCTAGCAGTTATAGCGGCTAAAGTGGGGCTAGCAGTTATAGCGGCTAAAGTGGGGCTAGCAGTTATAGCGGCTAAAGTGGGGCTAGCAGTTATAGCGGCTAAAGTGGGGCTAGCAGTTATAGCGGCTAAAGTGGAGCTAGCAGTTATAGCGGCTAAAGTGGAGCTAGCAGTTATAGCGGCTAAAGTGGAGCTAGCAGTTATAGCGGCTAAAGTGGAGCCAGACTCCATATTTAAATCCGAGTGCGTATCGTGGCCACATGGACCAATCAGGAGGAGGTTTTTAACAGTCTCCGCCCCTCAGTGGGAGGAGACAGCACCAACGTGCGGCGCTAGCTGTCAATCAAACCTGTTGCTAACACGAGCGAAACCGGCCCCTGGAAAAGGAAGCACCTGATTGGTCAGTTATTATTGTAATAACTTGATTTAAGAAAAACAACGAGAAAAAAGCCCAGGACCCAGGAGCCAGGGCAGACTCAGGGGCACTTCCTGTTTGTATCGCAGCAGCAGCTCCAACAGAAATTTATACGGTCTGTGCTTAAACCTGAGCACATTCCACCTTAAACCTGAGCACATTCCGCCTTAAACCTGAGCACATCCCGCCTTAAACCTGAGCACATCCCGCCTTAAACCTGAGCACATTCCAGCCGACAGACGAAGCATGACGCAGGAATGTGAGGAAACTGGATCCTCCGCTCTGTCAGTCCGCCTTAAATCATACCTCCTTAAAGACGAGCAGCAGGACTTCAGTTCGTTTGTTAAATCTGGGACTGAAGCTTTAGAGAGAACATTTGTGAATAAAGTGTATTTAGTTTCTTTTAGCTCTTTATTGACATTTTGATTTAACAATGTCACTGTCTTGTATTTTAGAGTCTGTTTTATTCACCTTATTCGGCCCCGCCCACTTTAGCCTCAGCTCACTCTTCTGTTGAAGCTAATGATGAACGAGGGAAAAGTCTCGCCACTTAAATGTTACATAAATCAGATTGATTTGTGTAAAATGTTGAATGAACTCGAGCAGCGACACGTCACACGCTCCGGCCTCTGAAAACGCCTTTTTAGTCGAGTAGAACGTATTTTCTGTTGAGCTCTGCCCCGAGTGAAAACAACGAAACAAGATGGCGGCGCCCACGGCAACTTCAGGAAAAGGTCAATATGGACCATTTCCTCCAATGAATAGAAAATAAAAGCCCCGCAGTCATAATTTAGAGTTTTAAAATCATAATTTAGAGTTTTTCATGTAGAGTCAAAATTATTATTATGACTTATGTTCTTACCACAGACCGTACATCAGTGGACTGTGGGATTGTGACGTCACCCAAAGCGTTTGGCTACAGCCAAATGAAGCCCATTGTGGCTAAAGTAAAGCTAGCAGTTATAGCGGCTAAAGTGGAGCTAGCAGTTATAGCGGCTAAAGTAAAGCTAGCAGTTATAGCGGCTAAAGTGGAGCCAGACTCCATATTTAAATCCGAGTGCGTATCGTGGCCACACGGACTAATCAGGAGCGCGGTTGCTAACGGTATCCGCCCCTCGGTGAGAGAACACGGCGGCAACGTGCGGCGCTAGCTGTCAATCAAACCTGTTGCTAACACGAGCGAAAACGGCCCCTGGAAAAGGAAGCACCTGATTGGTCAGTTATTATTGTAATAACTTGATTTATGAACAACCAACGAGAAAAGACACCAGGATCATGTGGAGTGAGTCAGACGGACATTTTAGTTCCAGATGTGAGTTTGACCCAAACAGTTACAGAGTGAAGGCTCCAGTGTCACAGGAAGAGGGCGGAGCCAGGAGCCTCCAGAGCTGCTTCCTATTTGGAACGCGACGGCTAGCATGCTAACATGGTCCACTGATATGTACGGTCTGTGGTTCTTACCTGTCGGCTTTGCTCCGACGTCCTCTGACACGTGCACGTGAGGAGGCGTGTCCATGTGAGGAGGCGTGTCCATGTGAGGAGGTGTGTGCACGTGAGGAGGCGTGTGCACGTGAGGAGGCGTGTGCACGTGAGGAGGCGTGTGCACGTGAGGAGGCGTGTGCACGGGGCTGGCCGCCTCTGGAGTGTCGTACGGTCCATCTGAGTCTGAGCTGCAACAAACACAAAAACAGACGCTGAAGTTTAGACGCTGAAGTTTAGACGCTGAAGTTTAAAGACGCTGAAGTTTAGACGCTGAAGTTTAGACGCTGAAGTTTAGACGCTGAAGTTTAGACGCTGAAGTTTACAGACGCTGAAGTTTAGACGCTGAAGTTTAGACACTGAAGTTTACAGACGCTGAAGTTTAGACGCTGAAGTTTAGACGCTGAAGTTTAGACGCTGAAGTTTAGACGCTGAAGTTTACAGACGCTGAAGTTTAGACGCTGAAGTTTAGACACTGAAGTTTACAGACGCTGAAGTTTAGACGCTGAAGTTTAGACGCTGAAGTTTAAAGACGCTGAAGTTTAGACGCTGAAGTTTAGACACTGAAGTTTACAGACGCTGAAGTTTAGACGCTGAAGTTTAGACGCTGAAGTTTAAAAACACTGAATTTTAGACGCTGAAGTTTAAAGACGCTGAAGTTTAAAGACGCTGAAGTTTAAAGACGCTGAAGTTTAAAGACGCTGAAGTTTAGACGCTGAAGTTTACAGACGCTGAAGTTTAAAGACGCTGAAGTTTAGACGCTGAAGTTTAAAGACACTGAAGTTTAGACGCTGAAGTTTAGACGCTGAAGTTTAAAGACGCTGAAGTTTAAAAACCCTGAAGTTTAAAGACGCTGAAGTTTAAAGACGCTGAAGTTTACAGACGCTGAAGTTTAAAGACGCTGAATTTTAGACGCTGAAGTTTAAAGACACTGAAGTTTAGACGCTGAAGTTTAGACGCTGAAGTTTAAAGACGCTGAAGTTTAAAAACCCTGAAGTTTAAAGACGCTGAAGTTTAGACGCTGAAGTTTAGACGCTGAAGTTTAGAAGCTGAAGTTTAAAGACGCTGAAGTTTAGACGCTGAAGTTTAGACGCTGAAGTTTAGACGCTGAAGTTTACAGACGCTGAAGTTTAAAGACGCTGAAGTTTAGACGCTGAAGTTTAAAGACACTGAAGTTTAGACGCTGAAGTTTAGACGCTGAAGTTTACAGACGCTGAAGTTTACAGACGCTGAAGTTTAAAGACGCTGAAATGTAAAGACGCTGAAGTTTACAGACGCTGAAGTTTAAAGACGCTGAAGTTTAGACGCTGAAGTTTAGACGCTGAAGTTTAAAGACGCTGAAGTTTAAAGACGCTGAAGTTTAAAGACGCTGAAGTGTAAAGACGCTGAAGTTTACAGACGCTGAAGTTTAAAGACGCTGAAGTTTAGACGCTGAAGTTTAAAGACGCTGAAGTTTAGACGCTGAAGTTTAAAGACGCTGAAGTTTAAAGACGCTGAAGTGTAAAGACGCTGAAGTTTACAGACGCTGAAGTTTAAAGACACTGAAGTTTAGACGCTGAAGTTTAGACGCTGAAGTTTACAGACGCTGAAGTTTAAAGACGCTGAAGTTTAGACGCTGAAGTTTAAAGACGCTGAAGCTTAAAGACGCTGAAGTGTAAAGACGCTGAAGTTTACAGACGCTGAAGTTTAAAGACGCTGAAGTTTAGACGCTGAAGTTTAAAGACACTGAAGTTTAGACGCTGAAGTTTAAAGACGCTGAAGTTTAGACGCTGAAGTTTAGACGCTGAAGTTTAGACGCTGAAGTTTAGACGCTGAAGTTTAAAAACCCTGAAGTTTAAAGACGCTGAAGTTTAGACGCTGAAGTTTAAAGACGCTGACGTTTAAAGACGCTGAAGTTTAGACGCTGAAGTTTACAGACGCTGAAGTTTAAAGACGCTGAAGTTTACAGACGCTGAAGTTTAAAGACGCTGAAGTTTAGACGCTGAAGTTTAGACGCTGAAGTTTAGACGCTGAAGTTTAAAGACGCTGAAGTTTAGACGCTGAAGTTTAGACGCTGAAGTTTAGACGCTGAAGTTTAGACGCTGAAGTTTAAAAACCCTGAAGTTTAAAGACGCTGAAGTTTAGACGCTGAAGTTTAAAGACGCTGACGTTTAAAGACGCTGAAGTTTAGACGCTGAAGTTTACAGACGCTGAAGTTTAGACGCTGAAGTTTAGACGCTGAAGTTTAGACGCTGAAGTTTAAAGACGCTGAAGTTTAGACGCTGAAGTTTAAAGACGTTGAAGTTTACAGACGCTGAAGTTTAAAGACGCTGAAGTTTAGACGCTGAAGTTTAGACGCTGAAGTTTAAAGACGTTGAAGTTTAGACGCTGAAGTTTAGACGCTGAAGTTTAAAGACGCTGAAGTTTAGACGCTGAAGTTTAAAGACGCTGAAGTTTAGACGCTGAAGTTTAGACGCTGAAGTTTAAAGACGCTGAAGTTTAGACGCTGAAGTTTAGACGCTGAAGTTTACAGACGCTGAAGTTTAAAGACGCTGAAGTTTAGACGCTGAAGTTTAGACGCTGAAGTTTACAGACGCTGAAGTTTAGACGCTGAAGTTTAGACGCTGAAGTTTAGACGCTGAAGTTTAGACGCTGAAGTTTAAAGACGCTGAAGTTTAGACGCTGAAGTTTAGACGCTGAAGTTTAAAGACGTTGAAGTTTACAGACGCTGAAGTTTAAAGACGCTGAAGTTTAGACGCTGAAGTTTAAAGACGCTGAAGTTTAGACGCTGAAGTTTAGACGCTGAAGTTTAGACGCTGAAGTTTAGACGCTGAAGTTTAGACGCTGAAGTTTAAAGACGCTGAAGTTTAAAGACGCTGAAGTTTAAAGACGCTGAAGTGTAAAGACGCTGAAGTTTACAGACGCTGAAGTTTAAAGACGCTGAAGTTTAGACGCTGAAGTTTAAAGACGCTGAAGTTTAAAGACGCTGAAGTTTAGACGCTGAAGTTTAAAGACGCTGAAGTTTAAAGACGCTGAAGTTTACAGACGCTGAAGTTTACAGACGCTGAAGTTTAAAGACGCTGAAGTTTAGACGCTGAAGTTTAGACGCTGAAGTTTAAAGACGCTGAAGTTTAGACGCTGAAGTTTAGACGCTGAAGTTTAGACGCTGAAGTTTAGACGCTGAAGTTTAAAAACCCTGAAGTTTAAAGACGCTGAAGTTTAGACGCTGAAGTTTAAAGACGCTGACGTCTAAAGACGCTGAAGTTTAGACGCTGAAGTTTAGACGCTGAAGTTTAGACGCTGAAGTTTAGACGCTGAAGTTTAAAGACGCTGAAGTTTAGACGCTGAAGTTTAAAGACGTTGAAGTTTACAGACGCTGAAGTTTAAAGACGCTGAAGTTTAGACGCTGAAGTTTAGACGCTGAAGTTTACAGGCGGACTGAAGTTTAGGCGGCTGAAGACGCTGAAGTTTAGACGCTGAAGTTTAAAGACGCTGAAGTTTAGACGCTGAAGTTTAGACGCTGAAGTTTAGACGCTGAAGTTTAGACGCTGAAGTTTAGACGCTGAAGTTTAAAGACGCTGAAGTTTAGACGCTGAAGTTTAGACGCTGAAGTTTAAAGACGCTGAAGTTTAAAGACGCTGAAGTTTAGACGCTGAAGTTTAGACGCTGAAGTTTAAAGACGCTGAAGTTTAGACGCTGAAGTTTAGACGCTGAAGTTTAGACGCTGAAGTTTAGGCGCTGAAGTTTAGACGCTGAAGTTTAGACGCTGAAGTTTAGACAGCTGAAGTTTAGACGCTGAAGTTTAGACGCTGAAGTTTAGACGCTGAAGTTAAAGACGCTGAAGTTTAGACGCTGAAAGACGCCTGAAGTTTAGAGCTTCGCTGAAGTTTAAAGACGCTGAAGTTTAGACGCCGGAAGTTTAAGACGCTGAAGTTTAGACACTGACAGCCAAGGACGCTGAAGTTTAGACGCTAAGACGCTTGAAGTTTTAGACGCTGGAAGCTTGACGCTGACGCCTGAAGTTTAAAGACGTTGAAGTTTAGACGCCAGTTTAGGACGCTGAAGTTTAGACGCTGAAGTTTAGACGCTGAAGTTTAGACGCTGAAGTTTAGACGCTGAAGTTTAGACGCTGAAGTTTAGACGCTGAAGTTTAAAGACGCTGAAGTTTAGACGCTGAAGTTTAGACGCTGAAGTTTAAAGACGCTGAAGTTTAGGCAGCTGAAGTTTAAAGGCGCTGAAAGTTTAAAGCGCTGAAGTTTAGACGCTGAAGTTTAAAGACGCTGAAGTTTAGACAGCTGAAGTTTAGACGCTGAAGTTTAGACGCTGAAGTTTAGGCGCTGAAGTTTAGGCAGCTGAAGTTTAAAGACGCTGAAGTTTAAGATCGCTGAAGTTTAAACGCTGAAGTTTAGACGCTGAAGTTTACAGGCAGCTGAAGTTTAGGCGCTGAAGTTTAGGCAGCTGAAGTTTACAGACGCTGAAGTTTAAAGACGCTGAAGTTTAGACGCTGAAGTTTAAAGACGCTGAAGTTTACAGACGCTGAAGTTTACAGACGCTGAAGTTTAAAGACGCTGAAGTTTAAAGACGCTGAAGTTTAGACGCTGAAGTTTAGACGCTGAAGTTTAAAGACGCTGAAGTTTAGACGCTGAAGTTTAGACGCTGAAGTTTAAAGACGCTGAAGTTTAGACGCTGAAGTTTACATACGCTGAAGTTTAGACGCTGAAGTTTAGGCGCTGAAGTTTAGACGCTGAAGTTTAAAACGCTGAAGTTTAAAGACGCTGAAGTTTAGACGCTGAAGTTTAGACGCTGAAGTTTAAAGACGCTGAAGTTTAGACGCTGAAGTTTAGACGCTGAAGTTTAGACGCTGAAGTTTAGAAGCTGAAGTTTAAAGACGCTGAAGTTTAGACGCTGAAGTTTAAAGCGCTGAAGTTTACAGACGCTGAAGTTTAAAGACGCTGAAGTTTAGACGCTGAAGTTTAGGCAGCTGAAGTTTAAAACGCTGAAGTTTAGACGCTGAAGTTTAGACGCTGAAGTTTAAAGACGCTGAAGTTTAGACGCTGAAGTTTAGACGCTTTAAAGACGGAAGTTTAGACGCTGAAGTTTAAAGACGCTGAAGTTTAGACGCTGAAGTTTAGACGCTGAAGTTTAAAGACGCTGAAGTTTACAAACGCTGAAGTTTAAACGCTGAAGTTTAAAGCGCTGAAGTTTAAATTGAAGTTTAAAGCGCTGAAGTTTAGGCGCTGAAGTTTAGGCGCTGAAGTTTAAAGACGCTGAAGTTTAGACGCGCTGAAGTTTAGGCGCTGAAGTTTAAAGACAGCTGAAGTTTAAAGACGCTGAAGTTTAGACGCTGAAGTTTAGACGCTGAAGTTTAAAGGCGCTGAAGGTTAGACGCTGAAGTTTAGACGCTGAAGTTTAGGCAGCTGAAGTTTAAAGGCGCTGAAGTTTACAGACGCTGAAGTTTAGATGCTGAAGTTTAGACGCTGAAGTTTAAAGAGCTGAAGTTTAGCGCTGAAGTTTAGGCAGCTGAAGTTTAAAGACGCTGAAGTTTAGGCTAGTTTAGGCGCTGAAGTTTAAAGACGCTGAAGTTTAGACGCTGAAGTTTAGACGCTGAAGTTTAGACGCTGAAGTTTAAAGACGCTGAAAGTTTAGACGCTGAAGTTTAAAGACGCTGGAAGTTTAAAGACGCTGAAGTTTAGACGCTGAAGTTTAAAGACGCTGAAGTTTAGGCGCTGAAGTTTAGACGCTGAAGTTTAAAGACGCTGAAGTTTAGACGCTGAAGTTTAGACGCTGAAGTTTACAGACGCTGAAGTTTAGACGCTGAAGTTTAAAGACGCTGAAGTTTAGACGCTGAAGTTTAAAGACGCTGAAGTTTAGACGCTGAAGTTTAGACTCTGAAGTTTAAAGACACTGAAGTTTAAAGACGCTGAATTTTAGACACTGAAGATTAAAGCGCTGAAGTTTAGACGCTGAAGTTTACAGACGCTGAAGTTTACAGACGCTGAAGTTTAGACGCTGAAGTTTAGACGCTGAAGTTTAAAGACGTTGAAGTTTACAGACGCTGAAGTTTACAGACGCTGAAGTTTAGACGCTGAAGTTTACACGCTGAAGTTTAAAGACGCTGAAGTTTAGACGCTGAAGTTTAGACGCTGAAGATAAAAGACGCTGAAGTTTAAAGACGCTGAAGTTTACAGGCAGCTGAAGTTTAAAGACGCTGAAGTTTAGACGCTGAAGTTTAGACGCTGAAGTTTAAAGACGCTGAAGTTTACAGACGCTGAAGTTTAAGACGCGCTGAAGTTTAGACGCTGAAGTTTAGACGCTGAAGTTTAGACGCTGAAGTTTAGACGCTGAAGTTTAAAGACGCTGAAGTTTAGACGCTGAAGTTTAGACGCTGAAGTTTAAAGACGCTGAAGTTTAGGACGCTGAAGGTTTAAAACGCTGAAGTTTAAAGACGCTGAAGTTTAGACAGCTGAAGTTTAGACGCTGAAGTTTAAAGGCGTGAAGTTTAGACGCTGAAGTTTAGACGCTGAAGTTTAGACGCTGAAGTTTAGACGCTGAAGTTTAAAGACGCTGAAGTTTAGACGCTGAAGTTTAAAGACGCTGAAGTTTAGACGCTGAAGTTTAGACGCTGAAGTTTAAAGACGCTGAAGTTTAGACGCTGAAGTTTAGACGCTGAAGTTTAGACGCTGAAGTTTAAAGACGCTGAAGTTTAGACGCTGAAGTTTAGACGCTGAAGTTTAGACGCTGAAGTTTAAAGACGCTGAAGTTTAGACGCTGAAGTTTAAAGACGCTGAAGTTTAGACGCTGGAAGTTTAGACGCTGAAGTTTAAAAACGCTGAAGTTTAAAGACAGCTGAAGTTTAGACGCTGAAGTTTAAAGGCGCTGAAGTTTAAAGGCAGCTGAAGTTTAGACGCTTAAGTTTAAAGACACTGAATTTTAGACGCTGAAGTTTAGACGCTGAAGTTTAGACGCTGAAGTTTAAACTGAAGTTTAGGACGCTGAAGTTTAGAAAGGCTGAAGTTTAAACGCTGAAGTTTAGACGCTGAAGTTTAGACGCTGAAGTTTAAAGACGCTGAAGTTTAGGCGGCTGAAGTTTAGACGCTGAAGTTTAAAGACGCTGAAGTTTAGACGCTGAAGTTTAGACGCTGAAGTTTAAAGGCGCTGAAGTTTAAAGGCTGAAGTTTAGGACGCTGAAGTTTACAGACGTTGAAGTTTAGACGCTGAAGTTTAGACGCTGAAGTTTAAAGACGCTGAAGTTTAGACGCTGAAGTTTAGACGCTGAAGTTTAGACGCTGAAGTTTAAAGACGCTGAAGTTTACAGACGCTGAAGTTTAAAGACGCTGAAGTTTAGACGCTGAAGTTTAAAGTTTAAAGGCGCTGAAGTTTAGACGCTGAAGTTTAGGCGCTGAAGTTTAGGCGCTGAAGTTTAAAGACGCTGAAGTTTAAAGCGGCTGAAGTTTAGGCGCTGAAGTTTAAAGACGCTGAAGTTTACAGACGCTGAAGTTTAAAGACGCTGAAGTTTAGGCGCTGAAGTTTAGGCGCTGAAGTTTAAAGACGCTGAAGTTTAGGCGCTGAAGTTTAGGCGCTGAAGTTTAGGCGCTGAAGTTTAGACGCTGAAGTTTAGACGCTGAAGTTTAAAGACGCTGAAGTTTAAAGACGCTGGAAGTTTAAACGCTGAAGTTTAAAGGCGCTGAAGTTTAAAGGCGCTGAAGTTTACAGACGCTGAAGTTTAAAGACGCTGAAGTTTAGGCGCTGAAGTTTAAAGGCGCTGAAGTTTAAAGACGCTGAAGTTTAAAGACGCTGAAGTTTAGGCTGAAGTTTAAAGACGCTGAAGTTTAAAGACGCTGAAGTTTAGACGCTGAAGTTTAGACGCTGAAGTTTAAAGACGCTGAAGTTTAGACGCTGAAGTTTAAAGACGTTGAAGTTTAGACGCTGAAGTTTAGGCGGCTGAAGTTTAAAGCGCTGAATTTTAAAGACGCTGAAGTTTACAGACGCTGAAGTTTAAAGACGCTGAAGTTTAGGCGCTGAAGTTTAGGCGCTGAAGTTTAAAGGCAGCTGAAGTTTAGACGCTGAAGTTTAGACGCTGAAGTTTAAAGGCGCTGAAGTTTAGGCAGCTGAAGTTTAGGCAGCTGAAGTTTACAGGCAGCTGAAGTTTAGGCGCTGAAGTTTAAAAATGAAGTTTAAAGGCGCTGAAGTTTAGGCAGCTGAAGTTTAAACGCTGATAAAGACGCTGAAGTTTAGGCGCTGAAGTTTAAAGGCGCTGAAGTTTAGGCAGCTGAAGTTTAGGCGCTGAAGTTTAGACAGCTGAAGTTTAAAGGCGCTGAAGTTTAGGCGCTGAAGTTTAAAGGCGTTGAAGTTTACAGGCGCTGAAGTTTAGGCGCTGAAGTTTAGGCGGCTGAAGTTTAAAGACGCTGAAGTTTAGGCGGCTGAAGTTTAGACGCTGAAGTTTACAGGCGGCTGAAGTTTAGGCGCTGAAGTTTAAAGACGTTGAAGTTTAGGCGCTGAAGTTTAAAGACGCTTGAAGTTTACAGGCAGCTGAAGTTTAAAGACACTGAAGTTTAGGCAGCTGAAGTTTAGGCGGCTGAAGTTTAAAGGCGCTGAAGTTTAGGCGCTGAAGTTTAAAGGCGCTGAAGTTTAAAGACGCTGAAGTTTAGACAGCTGAAGTTTAGACGCTGAAGTTTAGGCAGCTGAAGTTTAGGCGCTGAAGTTTAAAACGCTGAAGTTTAAAGGCGCTGAAGTTTAAGGCGCTGAAGTTTAGGCGCTGAAGTTTAGGCGCTGAAGTTTAAAGACGCTGAAGTTTAGGCGCTGAAGTTTAAAGGCGCTGAAGTTTAAAGACGTTGAAGTTTAGACGCTGAAGTTTAGACGCTGAAGTTTAAAGACGCTGAAGTTTAGACGCTGAAGTTTAGACGCTGAAGTTTAGACGCTGAAGTTTACCCTAACCTTCGACCAGCTGAAGTTTAGGCCAGCTGAAGTTTAAAGGCGCTGAAGTTTAGAGGCTGAAGTTTAGGCTGGCTGAAGTTTAAAGGCAGCTGAAGTTTAGACGCTGAAGTTTAGACGCTGAAGTTTAAAGACGTTGAAGTTTAGACGCTGAAGTTTAAAGACGTTGAAGTTTACAGACGCTGAAGTTTAGACGCTGAAGTTTAGACGCTGAAGTTTAAAGACGCTGAAGTTTAGACACTGAAGTTTAGACGCTGAAGTTTAGACGCTGAAGTTTAAAGACGCTGAAGTTTAGACGCTGAAGTTTAGACGCTGAAGTTTAGACGCTGAAGTTTAGACGCTGAAGTTTAGACGCTGAAGTTTAGACGCTGAAGTTTTGTGTGTTTGTGTGACGCCTGAAGAAATGTTGTTTTAGAGAAACAAATGTAGAAGTGAGGCCAGTTTTGCCTCAAACACTGAAGAACTCACATCCGCCACAAACACTTCAGTTTAACCGAATAAAACCAGTTTGTACTTTAGGATTTTACACCTGGTTTAGACCTGATTTAGTCCTGGTTTAGTCCTGGTTTAGTTCTGGTTTAGACCTGATTTAGACCTGGTTTAGTCCTGGTTTAGACCTGGATTAGTCCTGGTTTAGTCCTGGTTTAGACCTGGTTTAGTCCTGGTTTAGTCCTGGTTTAGTCCTGGTTTAGTCCTGGTTTAGACCTGGTTTAGACCTGGTTTAGTCCTGGTTTAGTCCTGGTTTAGACCTGGTTTAGACCTGGTTTAGTTCTGGTTTAGACCTGGTTTAGTCCTGGTTTAGACCTGGTTTAGTCCTGGTTTAGTCCTGGTTTAGTCCTGGTTTAGTCCTGGTTTAGTCCTGGTTTAGGACGTTACGTAATGATTCGTTTCAAAACAAAGATGGAACTAAAATAAATAATTCATTTTTAGGTGAAAACAACAGACGCAGCGTCGTTTGTGCGTCAAAACAAAAGGACGTGTTTCTGTCACGTGTCCATCTCTCACGGACCGGGGTATCGGTATCGGTATCGGTACTCACTCGTCTCCTCTCTCCTCCTCACGCCGCTCCTCCGCCTCTCCCCCGCCGTCCCCCTCCTCCCCCTCGGCTCCTCGCACCGCGGTCCAGGTCCATTTGGCCCAAGACACCGGGGACAGCCACGACATGCTGCGCACTCGCACACGCACTCGCACTCGCACTCGCACACGCACTCGCACTCGCACTCGCACTCGCACTCGCACACGGACACGTCACTGGCGGCTTCTCGCTCCTGATGCTGTTATTTCCACATGATTCTTCTGCGTTTCCGGAACAACGCGCACAAAACGGCTCCAGAACCCGAAATACTCCGCTCTTCCGCGCTGTTTCCGCGCGTCTGTCTCCGCCGCGCGGCTGCGCTCTGACCGCGCTCCTCTGGACCTCTCCCCGCCGTGGAGCCGCTCCGTGGGGCCGCTCCGTGGGGCTGCTGTGGGGCTGCTGTGGGGCTGCTGCGGGGCTCTGGAGCCGCTGTGGACAGTCGCTGGTCCCGGGGGCGGAGCCGCGCACACGGGGCCTGGAGCTGCGTGTCCGCGCAGGCGCAGTGCTGCGCTCCGTGTGCGGATAAACACGGAATAAAACGGTAATAAGTGCAGTTTGGAGCGTCAGAGCCGCAGACGACACTGCGCCGCGCAGAGTCTGAGCATCACGTGCAGAAGTGTCACGTGACCCGCGTTAATGAAGCTATGTCTCATTGAACATTTGCATCAGAGCATGACCCCGCCCCACAGCAGAAGAAACTAAACCAGGACTAAACCAGGACTGAACCAGGACTAAACCAGGACTAAACCAGGACTAAACCAGGACTGAACCAGGTCTAAACCAGGACTAAACCAGGTCTAAACCAGGACTAAACCAGGACTGAACCAGGACTGAACCAGGACTAAACCAGGACTGAACCAGGACTAAACCAGGACTAAACCAGGACTAAACCAGGTCTGAACCAGGACTAAACCAGGTCTAAACCAGGACTAAACCAGGACTGAACCAGGACTAAACCAGGTCTGAACCAGGACTAAACCAGGACTGAACCAGGTCTAAACCAGGACTAAACCAGGTCTAAACCAGGACTAAACCAGGACTGAACCAGGACTGAACCAGGACTAAACCAGGACTGAACCAGGACTAAACCAGGTCTAAACCAGGACTGAACCAGGACTAAACCAGGTCTGAACCAGGACTAAACCAGGTCTAAACCAGGACTAAACCAGGACTGAACCAGGACTAAACCAGGTCTGAACCAGGACTAAACCAGGACTGAACCACGTCCAAACCAGGTCTAAACCAGGACTAAACCAGGACTAAACCAGGACTAAACCAGGACTAAACCAGGTCTAAACCAGGACTAAACCAGGTCTAAACCAGGACTAAACCAGGACTGAACCAGGACTAAACCAGGTCTGAACCAGGACTAAACCAGGACTGAACCACGTCCAAACCAGGTCTAAACCAGGACTAAACCAGGACTAAACCAGGTCTAAACCAGGACTAAACCAGGTCTAAACCAGGACTAAAGCAGGACTAAAGCAGGACTAAACCAGGTCTAAACCAGGACTAAACCAGGACTAAAAGAGGACAAACTGGATAAATAAACAGTTTTCTGTTTAAACAGAGAACGAGGAGCAACAGGAAGGAAGTCCAAACCACAAACACTTTCAGACTCAGATGTTTGTCACTTTTCTGCAGCTCAGACACGAGAACCGAAGATCAGCCACAATCTGAGCCAGGTCCAGGTCTGAGCCAGGTCCAGGTCTGAGCCAGGTCCAGGTCTGAGCCAGGTCCAGGTCTGAGCCAGGTCCAGGTCTGAGCCAGGTCCAGGTCTGAGCCAGGTCCAGGTCTGAGCCAGGTCTGAGCCAGGTCCAGGTCTGAGCCAGGTCCAGGTCTGAGCCAGGTCTGATCCAGGTCCAGGTCTGAGCCAGGTCCAGGGCCTGGTCCTGGTCCTGGACCTGGTCCTGGACCTGGTCCTGGTCCTGGTCCTGGTCCTGGTCCAGGTCCACAGAAGAACCACAGGAAGGACCAGAACAATAGAAGAACAACCAAACACAACAAACTGTGATTAAGAAGAAAAACAGACTCACCCTGTACCTCAGACACAGAGGGGGAGGAGGGGGGAGAGAGGGGGGGAGAGAGGGAGAGAAGATGAGAGAGAGAGGGAGAGGAGAGAGAGAGGGGGGAGGGGGGAGAAGAGGAGAAAGAGAGGGAGAGGAGAGAGAGGGGGGGGAGGGGGGAGAAGAGGAGAGTGAGAGGGAGAGGAGAGAGAGGGGGGGGAGGGGGGAGAAGAGGAGAGAGAGAGAGAGAGAGAGAGGGAGAGGAGAGAGAGGGAGAGAGAGAGAGAGAGAGAGGGAGAGGAGAGAGAGAGGGGGGGAGGGAGGACGAGAGAGAGGGGGGACGGAAGGGGAGAGATTGAGGGGGAGGAGAGGGGAGAGAGAGAGAGAGAGAGGAGGGGAGAGAGTGGGGGAAGAGAGGAGAGAGAGGTGGCGAGGGGGGGGTTAGACAGAGGCCACAGAGGGACCAAAGACTTTCAGGTTCACCTGTGACACACGACATTGTAACAAAGTGACTCATGAACTGAAATCATCCCTGACTCATCTGTGAACCTCACCCTGCTAACGCTAATGCTAACGCTAATGCTAATGCTAATGCTAATGCTAATGCTAACGCTAATGCTAATGCTGCCCCCTGCTGGACACATGCAGCACTCACACAATGCAAACAACACTAGAAGACGTCCAACTGTCAAACAAAACCCACTGAATCTGTGACAGTCACCCAGAGAATCACCCAGAGAATCACCCAGAGAATCACCCAGAGAATCACAGAGACAATCACCCAGAGAATCACCCAGAGAATCACAGAGACAATCACCCAGAGAATCACCCAGAGAATCACCCAGAGAATCACAGAGACAATCACCCAGAGAATCACCCAGAGAATCACAGAGACAATCACCCAGAGAATCACCCAGAGAATCACCCAGAGAATCACCCAGCGAATCACAGAGACAATCACCCAGAGAATCACCCAGAGAACCACCCAGAGAATCACCCAGAGAACCACCCAGAGAATCACAGAGACAATCACCCAGAGAATCACCCAGAGAATCACAGAGACAATCACCCAGAGAATCACCCAGAGAATCACAGAGACAATCACCCAGAGAATCACCCAGAGAATCACAGAGACAATCACCCAGAGAATCACCCAGAGAATCACACAGAGAATCACCCAGAGACTCACACAGAGAATCACACAGAGAATCACCCAGAGAATCACCCAGCGAATCACAGAGACAATCACCCAGAGAATCACCCAGAGAATCACCCAGCGAATCACAGAGACAATCACCCAGAGAATCACAGAGACAATCACCCAGAGAATCACAGAGACAATCACCCAGAGAATCACACAGAGAATCACCCAGAGAATCACCCAGCGAATCACCCAGAGAATCACCCAGAGAATCACAGAGACAATCACCCAGAGAATCACAGAGACAATCACCCAGAGAATCACCCAGAGAATCACAGAGAATCACCCAGAGAATCACAGAGACAATCACCCAGAGAATCACAGAGACAATCACCCAGAGAATCACCCAGAGAATCACAGAGACAATCACCCAGAGAATCACCCAGAGAATCACACAGAGAATCACCCAGAGACTCACCCAGAGAATCACACAGAGAATCACCCAGAGAATCACCCAGCGAATCACAGAGACAATCACCCAGAGAATCACCCAGAGAATCACCCAGAGAATCACCCAGAGAATCACCCAGAGAATCACCCAGAGAATCACCCAGAGAATCACCCAGAGAATCACCCAGAGACTCACCCAGAGAATCACCCAGAGACTCACCCAGAGAATCACAGAGACAATCACCCAGAGAATCACAGAGACAATCACCCAGAGAATCACAGAGACAATCACCCAGAGAATCACACAGAGAATCACCCAGAGAATCACCCAGCGAATCACCCAGAGAATCACCCAGAGAATCACAGAGACAATCACCCAGAGAATCACAGAGACAATCACCCAGAGAATCACCCAGAGAATCACCCAGAGAATCACAGAGACAATCACCCAGAGAATCACAGAGACAATCACCCAGAGAATCACAGAGACAATCACCCAGAGAATCACCCAGCGAATCACAGAGACAATCACCCAGAGAATCACCCAGCGAATCACAGAGACAATCACCCAGAGAATCACCCAGAGAATCACAGCGACAATCACCCAGAGAATCACCCAGAGAATCACACACAGAGAAAAATGCATTTTAAGAAAACGGTCTTTGATGTTACAACGTCCCAGAGAAATCTATGGATGAAGTGGATTCAGTGGAAGAATAAAACATCTTTAGGAGCAGATTGGACACGTTTGTTGTTTCCACATGAAAGTCGATGTGAGAGAGAAAACTGACCAAAGAACAAAAGATATTTAGACGTTTGATTTGCCTGTAGAGTCTCGCCTGAAGAAGACTTTTCAAAATCAACTGTTTCAACGTCAGCGACGAAGAAATGACCACAGACAGAAAAGACAACAGGACCAGACCAATGTCAATGGAACAGCATCGAGTCAAGGATTTGAATAATATACAACAGCAACACTTTAAAAAGCTACGCTAAGAGCTAAAAACCATTTGTCTGTGGTTTGTGCAGCTGTGACACTTTTACGACTTCATCACAAACAGGACTCACACCTCCATCCTCATCCTCACAAAACCTCCTGAAGACGAGGGTTTGGGTTTGTACTTTCACCTGCTCAACCTCCAACGCTAATGCTAATGCTAATGCAGGACTAACTGAGAATCAAACCAAGACTTTAAACATTTGGAGGCTGCAGGTCCTGGGCCGGATCAGATGTTTTTGTTTTTGTTTTGTTTTTTTACTTTTCTGTTCGTTTTGTGAGAGTCTACAATGTAAAAAGAGTCATGAAAATGCAGCAGCAAGATTATTAACAGGTACTAGAAGAAGAGATCATATTTCACCAGTGTTAGAGTCTCTTCACTGGCTTCTGTTGAGTTTAGAATCAAATTTAAAATCCTCCTCCTGACTTATAAAGCTTTAAACAATATGGCCCCATCGACCTCAAAGATGCAATAGTAGCGTACCATCCAAACAGAGCTCTTCGTTCTCAAAATGCTGGACTATTGTTAGTCCCCAGAGTCTCTAAAAGCACAGTAGGAGGTCGAGTGTTTAGCTCCCAAGCTCCTGTTATGGAACCAGCTCCTGTTCATGTAAAAGAGGCCGACACAGTCTCTACATTTAAGACCAGCTCAAAACGTTCCTCTTTGAAATAGTTTATGGTCAGGCCAGTTAGGAACAGAAATAAAAACCTACAGTTTTAGCTCCGCTGCCCTTGGAGCGACTCTGCTGGAGAAGTATGGCAGCTTGAACACTGTCCTCTGGTTCTTCTACTTTACCATCAACAATATTTAATATTACTTCAACTGTAGTCTGTTCATTGCTGTTCACATGTTTCTCTCTCTGTTTCAGGCACTGCGGCGGCTGCTCCAGTGACGACCCCCCCACCCCCATCTGTCTGGAGGATCGATCTCTACACTGGACGATCTATGCGCCACCCGCCTGGAGGAACTCCCTCAACCCTGGATTAGCCACACCTCGTCTGCCTGGACCAACTCCATCTACTTTAGATGAACTGTTCCTCATCTCCTGCTGGAGGATCTCTCTACACTGGTGGACTGCTCCTCGTCCTCCTGGAGGATCTCTCTACACTGGTGGACTGCTCCTCGTCCTCCTGGATGAACTCTTTAAAGCCACCTCCCTCTTGAGTGGTTCTGGTTCAGTCCAAGTGGATGTCAGTCCTAGTTCATCTGCAGCCTGTCCGTCCGTGGGAGTAGGATCTCTCCTTCACTGTGGTTCTCCTCAGGTTTATACTTTGTCCCGTGGGGTTTTTTGTAGTTTTTCCTGAAGGAGGGTCAAAGGACAGGGGCATTCTGGGACAGTTATCTGAACTGCTTTGACCTGTGGCCCATCGAGGCAACTGTTGTTGTGATTTTGGGCATTATAAAAATAAATGGATTTGATTTGATTTGATGAGGAAAAAAATCTATAAAAATAAAAACATTAAATGAAGTGTGTAAAAACATTTCACAATTATTTTGTACTTCAAATGGTCCCATTTATACTTCCAGGTAATAATAAATAATAAAATATAAATAATAATAAATGATATACTTGAGCCCCTCCTTGTTTTGATTTTTAGTTTATTCCCTTTTTGTTTTTACTTTTTTGTACCTCATTGATTTTTCTTCTGTTTTTCTGTTTATTTCTTTTATTGTCATCTATTATTTGTAAGTCGATGTGTTTTGTTTGTGTCTGTGACGTCAGGAGGCGCTGTCGCTCTCTGATGACGCGCTTCACTTCCGCCCCGCTTTACTCAAAATGGCGGCCGTAGTTTCGTTTGTGTTGAAGAGGTTTTAGTTTAGAAAATCCGAGCAAAGTGTCCCGGTTCTGACTGTAACTGTCTGTGTCTCCTCCACAAACATGTTCAGGCCTGTGTCCCGCCAACTCTGTGGTGACAACGTCTTTATTTTACACTTTCAGGTCATTTTATGGGAAAAGAAAAGACGGAAACGGCAGCGGAGACGGCGCCAGGCGGAGCCACGGTGAGAGGCTAATGCTAATGCTAATCTCCCTCAGAAACGCGTTTATATTTACACTTCCGCTTACATTTGTCGCCTCATGTGTTTAATAAACCCGTCTCCTTCTGTTTGAGAGTGAAATATGTGCCAGACCCGGCACAGACTGGACTTGAGCTCGTTTTGTTTCTCCGCTTTTATCAATGAATGAGATGAACCCTTTTACAGCACGAGCTCCTGTGGATGGAGGCGAAACTATATAAACCATAACACTCACATTCAAATGCTTCATCAAAATAAAAAATAAGCCACAGTTTGAGTTTCTAGTAAAGAATTATCATTGAATTCGCGTTTCTTTCAAAAATAATGGAATAAAACGTCGTATCTGAAAACTATACTTTGTGGTAAAGTCTGTTATTTATGATTTGAAAATACTAAAATGGCAGTCTGTGGGGTGAAATACTGTAGAAAGTCAGGCTTGAACGAAACATATGCACTTTAAGTTTTTAATATTTAACAGCCAAAGTGGAAGAAAAGCGTTTTACCCACAGACTACAGTTTCATTATTTTCAGATTGAGAGATGCCCCTCTCCAGAGCAGCCATGAGCCCAGCAGCGCTTCTGTCAATAGAAGTGATAATAAATATATCTGTGGAGAAAGGTGGGCTCAGCATGTCTGCGTCTGTCCAGTGTGTTCAGATGAGACTTTGGACAACACGAGGTTTTCTGGTGATTGTTACGTCACTTTGACACCAGAGCTGCTCCATTATCGTAAAATAATCATCTGTTATTTGGCCCATAATGATGAACACGACTTTCAGATCGTGACTTTTAAATCGTCCAAACCGTTCTGTAGAGAAAGTATAGACTGAATGCAGTGTTTTAGAAAAGTGTCTCTGCTCCATGTTTTGAGGTAAAAGACGTCACTTGTGATTCTGCCATTAATTGTATTTTTGTAATTGAAAAGAGTAATAATTGAAATCACAGTTATAAATATTAGAGCTGCAACAGGTTAATCGATTATAGAAATGGTAAAGTGAATAGTGGAGTCTATTCAGACTCCAGAACATTCTGTGAAAGAAGAGGGTTTGACTCAGACGGAGCAGGAATGACACAAAAAACACAAACTTTGTGTGTTTTTGATTAAGATCCTTGTTCGTCTTTAAATATTTTCCACCAGGACGTCGTCAGACGCCTTCACTTCAGTTTTGTCTGGGGTGGATTTAGTAACATTCTCATATTGAACGGTCTTTTGTGTTTTAAACAACAAATTGATGAATCGACAGAATAATCGCTGGACTAATCGATTACTGAACGATGGTTAGTTTCAGCTCTAATAAACACGATGTTTGGTTGTAGAAGCGCTGATGGAGGCCCAGAACGGAACCAACGCAGAGGCCCCTGAGGCCGACCCAGAGCTGAAGCAGGAGCCGTGTGGGGCGTTTGACCCGGTCTGCGAGGCCCCCGGAGCGGACCCGGAGCTGTGTGAGGCCCCGGGCCCCGTGTCGGAGGTGCTGTGTGAGGCCCCGGGCCCCGTGTCGGAGGTGCTGTGTGAGGCCCCGGGCCCCGTGTCGGAGGTGCTGTGTGAGGCCCCGGGCCCCGTGTCGGAGGTGCTGTGTGAGGCCCCGGGCCCCGTGTCGGAGGTGCTGTGTGAGGCCCCGGGCCCCGTGTCGGAGGTGCTGTGTGAGGCCCCGGGCCCCGTGGAGGAGGTGGAGGAGCTCAGACACAGGGCCCTCGCCCTGAAGCAGGAGCTGGAGGAGTGTAAAGCTGAACTGAACAAACTGCACAAACAGCTGAGTCACTCTGAGAGGCTCCAGAGCAGCACCGAGAGCTTCAACGAGGACCTGCGCCGACAGGTCAGGACCGACAGGGCCGACAGGACCGACACTAACGAGCTCCAGGGCCGACAGGACCGACACTAACGAGCTTCAGGACCGACAGGACCGACACTAACGAGCTCCAGGGCCGACAGGACCGACACTAACGAGCTCCAGGGCCGACAGGACCGACACTAACGAGCTCCAGGGCCGACAGGACCGACACTAACGAGCTCCAGGGCCGACAGGACCGACACTAACGAGCTTCAGGACCGACAGGGTCGATGAGCTTCAGGACCGACAGGGTCAGTGAGCTTCAGGACCGACAGGGTCGATGAGCTTCAGGACCGACAGGACCGACAGGGTCGATGAGCTTCAGGACCGACAGGACTGACAGGGTCGGTGAGCTTCAGGACCGACAGGGTCGACGGGCTTCAGGACCGGCCCGTCACGATCATTACGACATCGACTTATGGTTCGATGGGTAAAACGCTCAGGATGAAGTGATAAACGTCCAGACCCGACACGTGGCCTCGGACTGAACCGTGTTAAGCCCCTCGCTCACCGTGAGAGGGCGCACACAGGTGCGTCAGGCGCTCGTACCAGGACCACTGGCTTCAACAGCGCCTCCTGCTGGACATCAGCCTTGACTCACGATGTCTGTTATTTTCAGACTTAAACAGAAACAAGCGACGTGCAAACGTCACTTTACAACTGAGGAGTTATACACTCATTTAGAGCGAGAGGAGGAAGGAGAGGAGGAGGGAGAAGAGGAGGAGGGAGGGGAGGGGGAGGAGGAGGGAGAGGGAGAGGAGGAGCAGGAGGAGGAGGGAGAGGAGGAGGAAGGAGAAGCAGGAGGAGGAAGGAGAAGCAGGAGGAGTGAGAGGAGGAGCAGGAGGAGGAGGGAGAGGAGGAGGAGGGAGAGGAGGAGGAAGGAGAAGCAGGAGGAGTGAGAGGAGGAGCAGGAGGAGGAGGGAGAGGAGGAGGAGGGAGAGGAGGAGGAAGGAGAAGCAGGAGGAGTGAGAGGAGGAGCAGGAGGAGGAGGAAGGAGAAGAGGAGGAGGGAGGGGAGGAGGAGGGAGAGGAGTGAGAGGAGGAGGAGGAGCAGCAGCAGCAGGAGGAGGAGGAGCAGCAGGAGCAGGAGGAGGCCACGGCACATGTGGCTGTTACACACACTGCGGTCCACAGACCTGCTCCTCTGTCAGACTCTGCTCTGGTCGGCGTCTGATGCTTCTCAGTTAAACACGTCGTGAACACAAATCATGATCAAATCCAAATTCTGTTCTGGACCCAAGAACATTGTGATCATTTGTTGCTGTATTGACCAGAGCTACAGCTCAGGTTAAATAATCCCCAGCAGCACTTTCCTCACGTGTTTGTGACCTGCAGGTGGAGCTGTTGAGTGCGGAGCTTCACCAACGGAAGAAAAAAGACAAAGGACGAAGCGACGCAGAGACTCAGACGGAGGAGCAGGTCTGGAGCGACGCCGGTGAGTCCCTCGTCTGTGACTCTTTCTGTCGAGTCACTCACCGTCTTTAACGAACGGCGTCTTGTGTTTCAGATTATTATAATTATTACTACGGCGGGTACTACCAGGACGGGGCAGCAGGGGGCGCCACTCAGGAGCCTCCAGAGCCTCTTGGAGTGAAGGAGGAGGAGGCTGTGGCCGCGGGGGAGGCCGGGGGGGAGGCCGCGGGGGAGGCCGAGGCCGGGGGGGAGGCCGGGGGGGAGGCCGTGGGGGAGGCCGAGGACACAGACTCCACGGCGCCCCCTGTGGCAGCAGCAGAGGAGCTCGTGGAGGCCGGGGCTCTGGAGGCGGCGGTGACTCAGGTACGAGCCTGTGACATCTCCAGGATGGTCTGGGGCAGATCATGGTCTCAGTTTGATCTGATTCACTTTGGTTTTCATCGTCTTTAACAAAGACTGTGCGACTGATTAGATTGAGATTCTGTTTTAACTAAAGGGTTAAACACTAGGGATGCACCGATACCACTGTTTTACACACGAGCACTTCATTTAGAGAACTCACTGATCCTGTTCTTAAAAATGTGTTACATTTGAAAATGATTTTTTCTTTCATTTTGACCAAACTAAGCCATAATTCCTAACGTTCAGCTTTAACAGCAGCGCCTTTTGCTTTTGTTTCACTTTTCTGTCTCTAAACCACTTTAACATCTGTATGAAGTATTTACAGTGAGGTTTGGATAGAGTTGAAGATTTGGGTCTAAATGCAGCGCCGTGTGTCGTGAGCAGGAAGCCGCTGATGCTAACGTGTTAGCCTTGTTTGGCTAGCTCTGGCTCAGAATCAGAATCAGAATCAGAATCAGAAATTGTTTATTGCCATTGTCAGTGAAATTCACAAACGTAGGAACTTGCTTCGGCGTAGGTGCAACATAAAGCAAAGGATAAAATATAAAAAATATATAAAAATATATAAAACCGTCTGTTTAAACACCGCTATGGGCTCCTCTTCAGTGAGTGAGCGCCTGGTGTCGGGGCATCCCTGTTAAACAGTGTTGACTCTTTAATGGTGTTTGTCGTCGACGTCGTCCCTCGTTCGTCCAGAGCGTTCCATCGTAGAAAAGATGTTTGGTCACATTCAGTTGTGTTTTTGTGTCTGAGTCGTGTTTTTGTTGTTTTTAGTTGTTTTAGATTTAGTCTTTGTTGCTTTTAGCCGTGTTTTTGTCACTTTTAGTTTTTGTCGTTTTTAATCGTGTTTTTGTTCAAAGACAGACATTTTGTTGTTTGTGGAAGAAATGATTACAGTCTTTATCATTTGTTAATCCCGTCCACTAAAATGTAGTTTGTGTGGGTTTGGTTTAATTGTGCCGCTCTGGTCTTTAAGAGGGAAATAAAGTCATCAGAGGCTAAACATCAGGAGAACAGTTTGAACAGACGACTGCACTAAAGACACAGATTGTCTCAGGCCCGGCCCAGGGTTCTGTCCTGGACCATTGACCGGGCCAGGGTCCTGTCCTGGACCATTGACCGGCCCAGGGTCCTGTCCTGGACCATTGACCGGCCCAGGGTCCTGTCCTGGACCATTGACCGGCCCAGGGTCCTGTCCTGGACCATTGACCGGCCCAGGGTCCTGTCCTGGACCATTGACCGGCCCAGGGTCCTGTCCTGGACCATTGACCGGCCCAGGGTTCTGTCCTGGCCCAGGGTTCTGTCCTGGCCCAGGGTTCTGTCCTGGACCGATGACCGGCCCAGGGTTCTGTCCTGGCCCAGGGTCCTGTCCTGGCCCAGGGTTCTGTCCTGGACCGATGACCGGCCCAGGGTTCTGTCCTGGCCCAGGGTCCTGTCCTGGCCCAGGGTTCTGTCCTGGACCGATGACCGGCCCAGGGTTCTGTCCTGTGCCGGTGCAGCTGAAGGGACTCAAACTCGGGTCACACTTAAAGCTCTGAGTGTGACCGGAACCAACTACAACAGAACAGGAAACCCATCTGGACCTCTGTGTGTGGCTCTGGTGGTTCTGTTGATGGTTCTGGTGGTTCTGATGGTTCTGATGGTTCTGTTCCAGGAGGTGGATGGTTCTGATGGTGGTTCTGATGGTTCTGATGGTTCTGTTCCAGGAGGTGGATGGTTCTATTGGTTCTGGTGGTTCTGGTGGTTCTGTTGGTTCTGATGGTTCTGGTGGTTCTGTTGGTTCTGATGGTGGTTCTGATGGTTCTGATGGTTCTGTTCCAGGAGGTGGATGGTTCTGTTGGTTCTGGTGGTTCTGGTGGTTCTGTTGGTTCTGGTGGTTCTGGTGGTTCTGATGGTGGTTCTGATGGTTCTGATGGTTCTGTTCCAGGAGGTGGATGGTTCTATTGGTTCTGGTGGTTCTGGTGGTTCTGTTGGTTCTGGTGGTTCTGGTGGTTCTGATGGTGGTTCTGATGGTTCTGTTCCAGGAGGTGGATGGTTCTGATGGTTCTGTTGGTTCTGTTGATGGTTCTGGTGGTTCTGATGATGGTTCTGTTGGTTCTGATGGTTGTTCTGATGGTTCTGTTGGTTCTGATGGTTGTTCTGTTGGTTCTGTTGATGGTTCTGATGGTTCTGATGGTGGTTCTGGTGGTTCTGTTGGTTCTGATGGTTCTGGTGGTTCTGTTCCAGGAGCTGGATGGTTCTATTGCAGACATGCTCAGGTCCACAGCGGAGCAGGCCATGTGTCAGACGGGGTTTGTGTTCGACGAAACCACCGGGATGTACTACGACCACAGCACGGGCTTCTACTACGACTCTGTGAGTACTTATACTGCAAATACTACAAATACTACAAATACTACTACTACGACCACAGCACGGGCTTCTACTACGACTCTGTGAGTACTTATACTGCAAATACTACAAATACTACTACTACGACCACAGCACGGGCTTCTACTACGACTCTGTGAGTACTTATACTGCAAATACTACAAATACTACTACTACGACCACAGCACGGGCTTCTACTACGACTCTGTGAGTACTTATACTGCAAATACTACAAATACTACTACTACGACCACAGCACGGGCTTCTACTACGACTCTGTGAGTACTTATACTGCAAATACTACAAATACTACTACTACGACCACAGCACGGGCTTCTACTACGACTCTGTGAGTACTTATACTGCAAATACTACAAATACTACTACTACGACCACAGCACGGGCTTCTACTACGACTCTGTGAGTACTTATACTGCAAATACTACAAATACTACAAATACTACTACTCGACCACAGCACGGGCTTCTACTACGACTCTGTGAGTACTTATACTGCAAATACTACAAATACTACTACTACTACTACGACCACAGCACTGGCTTCTACTACGACTCTGTGAGTACTTATACTACAAATACTACAAATACTACTACTACGACCACAGCACGGGCTTCTACTACGACTCTGTGAGTACTTATACTGCAAATACTACAAATACTACAAATACTACTACTACGACCACAGCACGGGCTTCTACTACGACTCTGTGAGTACTTATACTGCAAATACTACAAATACTACTACTACGACCACAGCACGGGAATCTACTACGACTCTGTGAGTACTTATACTGCAAATACTACAAATACTACAAATACTACTACTACGACCACAGCACGGGCTTCTACTACGACTCTGTGAGTACTTATACTGCAAATACTACAAATACTACTACTACGACCACAGCACGGGCTTCTACTACGACTCTGTGAGTACTTATACTGCAAATACTACAAATACTACAAATACTACTACTACTACAGCACGGGCTTCTACTACGACTCTGTGAGTACTTATACTGCAAATACTACAAATACTACTACTACGACCACAGCACGGGCTTCTACTACGACTCTGTGAGTACTTATACTGCAAATACTACAAATACTACAAATACTACAACAGCACGCGCTTCTACTACGACTCTGTGAGTACTTATACTACAAATACTACAAATACTACTACTACGACCACAGCACGGGCTTCTACTACGACTCTGTGAGTACTTATACTGCAAATACTACAAATACTACTACTACGACCACAGCACGGGCTTCTACTACGACTCTGTGAGTACTTATACTGCAAATACTACAAATACTACAAATACTACTACTACGACCACAGCACGGGCTTCTACTACGACTCTGTGAGTACTTATACTACAAATACTACAAATACTACTACTACGACCACAGCACGGGCTTCTACTACGACTCTGTGAGTACTTATACTGCAAATACTACAAATACTACTACTACGACCACAGCACGGGCTTCTACTACGACTCTGTGAGTACTTATACTACAAATACTACAAATACTACTACTACGACCACAGCACGGGCTTCTACTACGACTCTGTGAGTACTTATACTGCAAATACTACAAATACTACTACTACGACCACAGCACGGGCTTCTACTACGACTCTGTGAGTACTTATACTGCAAATACTTCTGTTTCCATAAAGACTGTTCTAGTGATCGGTCATAATTAAATGTGATAAATCCATAATAATCCTAAATATAGCCGCAAGCGGCAATGATCGGCCCTCGCCCGCGCTACGCCGTTGCGGGGTGCTTACGCGCCCCAATGTCCCTCCTCATAAAACACCTGCTGCCAAATCTGTGGCGCTACAGCGCCTCCTACTGCTCATATTTCACTGAAAATGTCTAAAATTTGGTCAAAGCACAAAGACTGTAATACTTGTGCTAAAATCCTGGATAACCTTTGATGTCCCACTCCTCAAGATCATTTTCACCAAATTTCAGCTCATTCGGGCAAACGCCCCCTAGAGGAGGAGTGCGTAAAAGTACGAAGTTTTTAAAAACTGCCGAGTTATGTTTAGCTCATTTTGATCCAATATGGCCGACAAATGGTTGGGCGGACGGTGTTGCCGTAATAATATTTTTTGCTTCTCTTGTCACTATCTACCTCTCTGCAAAATTTTATGATTCTACAATAAAAAAAAATTTGGGCACTTTCCTATCCCGTAATGCATGTTTTGTACACTTGGGGGCGCTGACGCGCCATATTTTTGAATTTTGGAAACTGGAAACAGCCAGAATGTAGAGAGGCACGATTTTTAGAGGTTTGTGAATTTTCCTGAGACTTCGTCAATGTTCAGTGGAGCGCGCTTTCCTACGTTTAGGTCTGGGTCCCTGGTCACTGGGAGACACTTTGGAGATTTTTCAGTGGGCTCCGCCCACTTTGTGTTATTGGCCCTATTTACAATAATAATGTTCAGTTTTTACATTACAGTGTTATATGAACAGAACGTGCATGAGTCGGGGAACACATTAGTGAGTGTTTGGGCGAGCGCTTCATAACTAATAGGCCTCTCCAGCTTGTGGCGCTCGGGCCTAATTAAAGATTATAATGATCTGTTAAAGTGTTTCCACAGCAGCGTCTGATCTTCATGCTCTTTATAAAAGCTTTTTATTTTTAGTTGTGAAACATGAGACGTCAAAGTAAAGTTTAAAGGGCGATCTTCACTCCTCCTCAGGTGAACCAGCTCTACTACGACAACAACACGGGCATCTACTACTACTACGACGCCGAGAGCGGAAAGTACGAGTTTCACTCCAGGATCGAGGTCCAGAGTGAAGCTCCTTCCACCGAGAGGAGCTACAGCGAGTGGAAGAGCTGGAAACTCAAGAAGCTCATGAGCGACCTGAAGAACGAGCTGAAGAACAAGCCCCAGGAGGACAAGGTGAGTAAAGAACGAGCTGAAGAACGAGCTGAAGAACAAGCCCCAGGAGGACAAGGTGAGTGAGAAGAACGAGCTGAAGAACGAGCTGAAGAACGAGCCCCAGGAGGACAAGGTGAGTGAAGAACGAGCTGAAGAACGAGCTGAAGAACAAGCCCCAGGAGGACAAGGTGAGTGAGAAGAACGACCTGAAGAACGAGCTGAAGAACAAGCCCCAGGAGGACTAGGTGAGTGAAGAACGAGCTGAAGAACGAGCTGAAGAACAAGCCCCAGGAGGACAAGGTGAGTGAAGAACGAGCTGAAGAACAAGCCCCAGGAGGACGAGGTGAGTGAAGAACGAGCTGAAGAACAAGCCCCAGGAGGACAAGGTGAGTGAAGAACGAGCTGAAGAACGAGCTGAAGAACAAGCCCCAGGAGGACAAGGTGAGTGAAGAACGAGCTGAAGAACAAGCCCCAGGAGGACAAGGTGAGTGAGAAGAACAAGCTGAAGAACGAGCCCCAGGAGGACAAGGTGAGTGAGAAGAACAAGCTGAAGAACGAGCCCCAGGAGGACAAGGTGAGTGAAGAACAAGCCCCAGGAGGACGAGGTGAGTGAAGAACGAGCCACAGGAGAACGAGGTGAGTGAAGAACGAGCTGAAGAACAAGCCCCAGGAGGACGAGGTGAGTGAAGAACAAGCCCCAGGAGGACGAGGTGAGTGAAGAACGAGCCCCAGGAGGACGAGGTGAGTGAAGAACGAGCCCCAGGAGGACGAGGTGAGTGAAGAACGAGCCCCAGGAGGACGAGGTGAGTGAAGAACGAGCCCCAGGAGGACGAGGTGAGTGAAGAACGAGCCCCAGGAGGACGAGGTGAGTGAAGAACGAGCCCCAGGAGGACGAGGTGAGTGAAGAACGAGCCCCAGGAGGACGAGGTGAGTGAAGAGCAGGCCCCAGGAGTACGAGGTGAGTGAAGAACGAGCCCCAGGAGGACAAGGTGAGTGAAGAACAAGCCCCAGGAGGACGAGGTGAGTGAAGAACAAGCCCCAGGAGGACGAGGTGAGTGAAGAACGAGCCCCAGGAGGACGAGGTGAGTGAAGAACGAGCCCCAGGAGGACGAGGTGAGTGAAGAACGAGCCCCAGGAGGACGAGGTGAGTGAAGAACGAGCCCCAGGAGCTGGAGGTTGAGGGAGTTAAACCTTCTGTTGGTCTCAGTTCTCAAACACACGACTCTTGGGGAAAAGAAGGAAAACCTGTTTAATTAAATTGAGTTTAAGTAAAATGCTGATTAAAGGTGCATTCTGGGTCCTCTGTGGTCTCCATGGAGATGAGTCTCATGTTCTACATTGAACTCAAATGTAAGAGACGCCTCCGAGCTCAAGCCTTAAAGTGGTACAGGAGGGACTTAAACCAATAACGGTTTGATTAACTGTGGGTCAGAGCCTTTAGTTAAACTACAGCTGGTTCTGTGAACGGCCTCCTCCTGATGTTCCACAGTGGGGCTTTAAACTCAACAGGAAAAGCATCTTCATGAAGTTTAATGAAGGTTTAAACAAATAAACCCTGCTGTCTTCATGAAGACCAGCAGGGGGCGGAACAGTCCCACAGTCCCACAGTCCCACAGTCCCACAGTCCCACAGTCCCACAGTCCCACAGTCCCACAGTCCCACAGTCCCACAGTCCCACAGTCCCACAGTCCCACAGTCCCACAGTCCCACAGTCCCACAGTCCCACAGTCCCACAGTCCCACAGTCCCACAGTCCCACAGTCCCACAGTCCCACAGTGCACCTTTAAAAGAGAGAGAGTCAGGTTCAGGTCCAGGTCTAGAGTTAAACCTGAGGGTCTGATCCAGGTCCAGGTCTAGAGTTAAACCTGAGGCTCTGATCCAGGTCCAGGACGTCACCAAAGCTCTGGCTCAAATGAAGATCTTCACCTGGAACACGGCTCCGTTCAGAGGTATGACCTGCACGCCCACTTTAGGTCCTGGTCCTGGTCCAGTCCTGGTCCAGTCCTGGTCCTGGTCCAGTCCTGGTTCAGTCCTGGTCCTGGTTCAGTCCTGGTCCTGGTCCAGTCCTGGTCCTGGTCCTGGTTCAGTCCTGGTCCTGGTCCTGGTCCTGGTCCTGGTTCAGTCCTGGTCCAGTCCTGGTCCTGGTCCAGTCCTGGTTCAGTCCTGGTCCAGTCCTGGTCCTGGTTCAGTCCTGGTCCTGGTTCAGTCCTGGTCCTGGTCCAGTCCTGGTTCAGTCCTGGTCCAGTCCTGGTCCAGTCCTGGTCCAGTCCTGGTCCAGTCCTGGTTCAGTCCTGGTCCTGGTTCAGTCCTGGTCCTGGTCCAGTCCTGGTTCAGTCCTGGTCCAGTCCTGGTCCTGGTCCAGTCCTGGTTCAGATCTTAGTCCTGGAGGTAAAAAGCCTTTATTTGAAAACTGAGACCGACAGGGACCGTCCGAGCACAGAGCTGCGCCGAAGCAGCTAACGCTCACGGCCTCGTTCTGTGTGCTGACAGGACAAGGCAAAGAAGGACACGAAAGAAGAGCTGAAAACGGCAAACAAGAAACCTCCAGAACCTCGAAAACCAAGACCCAGGTCCAGGTCCAGGTCCAGGAGTCCAGGCCGAAGGAGACGAGATTCTCCAAAACACAGACGAGAAAAGAAACGGAAGCACCGAGAAGAGTCTCCGAGTGACAGAGACCGGAGCAGGTCCAGGTCCAGGTCCAGGTCCAGGTCCAGGTCCCGGTCCCGGTCCCGGTCCAGGTCCCGGCCCAGGTCCAGGCCCAGGTCCAGGTCGCGGCGGCGGAGCAGGAGAGACAGGAGACGCCGGAGAACGAGGCGAGAGGAGACGCGCAGCAACGACTCCGACGTGAACAGTGAACCGGAGGAAGGAGAGCTGTCTGAGAGCGAGAGGGAGTCCACGGCCTCCTCACCCGACGAGGAGCGAGGAGAGGAGGGCAGGGGGCGGAGCAGGGGGCGGAGCAGGGGGCGGAGCAGGGGGCGGAGCAGGGGCAGGCGGGCCAAGGACAGAGGAGGCGACGACAGGACGGAGGAGGAGCTGGAGGAGGTGGAGATGGAGCCGGAGCCGGCGCAGGGAGGTGAGGACCTTTAACATCATTCAGTTTAAGACCAGGACCGGACCGGACCAGGACCGAACCAGGGCTGGACCAGGACTAAACCAGGACCGAACCAGGACTAAACCGGGACTAAACCAGGACCGAACCGGGACCAAAACCCTAAACTAACCCTGGACTGGCTCAGGGACTAGACCAGGACTCAAACCAGGACCAAATGATGAGTCTTTCAATTCATAAACGTCTCAGTGTGGCCCCCTTGTGTCCGTGTGACGGTGGTGCGCTCTCTGTCCCTCAGTGTGGCCCCCTTGTGTCCGTGTGACGGTGGTGCTCTCTCTCTCTGTGTCCCTCAGTGTGGCCCCCTTGTGTCCGTGTGACGGTGGTGCGCTCTCTCTCTCTGTCCCTCAGTGTGGCCCCCTTGTGTCCGTGTGACGGTGGTGCGCTCTCTCTCTGTCCCTCAGTGTGGCCCCCTTGTGTCCGTGTGACGGTGGTGCGCTCTCTCTCTGTCCCTCAGTGTGGCCCCCTTGTGTCCATGTGACGGTGGTGCTCTCTCTCTCTGTCTCAGTGTGGCCCCCTTGTGTCCGTGTGACGGTGGTGCGCTCTCTGTCTCAGTGTGGCCCCCTTGTGTCCGTGTGACGGTGGTGCGCTCTCTCTCTCTGTCTCAGTGTGGCCCCCTTGTGTCCGTGTGACGGTGGTGCGCTCTCTCTCTCTGTCCCTCAGTGTGGCCCCCTTGTGTCCGTGTGACGGTGGTGCGCTCTCTCTCTCTGTCTCAGTGTGGCCCCCTTGTGTCCGTGTGACGGTGGTGCGCTCTCTGTCCCTCAGTGTGGCCCCCTTGTGTCCGTGTGACGGTGGTGCACTCTCTCTCTGTGTCTCAGTGTGGCCCCCTTGTGTCCGTGTGACGGTGGTGCGCTCTCTCTCTGTGTCTCAGTGTGGCCCCTTGTGTCCGTGTGACGGTGGTGCGCTCTCTCTCTCTGTCCCTCAGTGTGGCCCCCTTGTGTCCATGTGACGGTGGTGCGCTCTCTCTCTCTGTCCCTCAGTGTGGCCCCCTTGTGTCCATGTGACGGTGGTGCTCTCTCTCTGTGTCACTCAGTGTGGCCCCCTTGTGTCCGTGTGACGGTGGTGCGCTCTCTCTCTCTGTGTCTCAGTGTGGCCCCCTTGTGTCCGTGTGACGGTGGTGCGCTCTCTCTCTGTGTCTCAGTGTGGCCCCCTTGTGTCCGTGTGACGGTGGTGCGCTCTCTCTCTGTGTCTCAGTGTGGCCCCCTTGTGTCCGTGTGACGGTGGTGCGCTCTCTCTCTCTGTCTCAGTGTGGCCCCCTTGTGTCCGTGTGACGGTGGTGCACTCTCTCTCTGTGTCTCAGTGTGGCCCCCTTGTGTCCGTGTGACGGTGGTGCGCTCTCTCTCTCTGTCTCAGTGTGGCCCCCTTGTGTCCGTGTGACGGTGGTGCACTCTCTCTCTGTGTCTCAGTGTGGCCCCCTTGTGTCCGTGTGACGGTGGTGCACTCTCTCTCTCTGTCCCTCAGTGTGGCCCCCTTGTGTCCATGTGACGGTGGTGCTCTCTCTCTCTGTGTCTCAGTGTGGCCCCCTTGTGTCCGTGTGACGGTGGTGCGCTCTCTCTGTGTCTGTGTGGCCCCCTTGTGTCCGTGTGACGGTGGTGCGCTCTCTCTCTCTGTCCCTCAGTGTGGCCCCCTTGTGTCCGTGTGACGGTGGTGCGCTCTCTCTCTCTGTCTCAGTGTGGCCCCCTTGTGTCCGTGTGACGGTGGTGCGCTCTCTCTCTCTGTGTCCCTCAGTGTGGCCCCCTTGTGTCCGTGTGACGGTGGTGCGCTCTCTCTCTCTGTCCCTCAGTGTGGCCCCCTTGTGTCCATGTGACGGTGGTGCGCTCTCTCTCTGTGTCCCTCAGTGTGGCCCCCTTGTGTCCGTGTGACGGTGGTGCGCTCTCTCTCTCTCTGTCTCAGTGTGGCCCCCTTGTGTCCGTGTGACGGTGGTGCTCTCTCTCTCTGTCTCAGTGTGGCCCCCTTGTGTCCATGTGACGGTGGTGCGCTCTCTCTCTGTGTCCCTCAGTGTGGCCCCCTTGTGTCCGTGTGACGGTGGTGCGCTCTCTCTCTGTCCCTCAGTGTGGCCCCCTTGTGTCCGTGGTGGTGGTGCGCTCTCTCTCTCTCTGTCCCTCAGTGTGGCCCCCTTGTGTCCGTGTGACGGTGGTGCTCTCTCTCTCACTCAGTGTGGCCCCCTTGTGTCAGTGTGACGGTGGTGCGCTCTCTCTCTGTGTCTCTGTGTGGCCCTTGTGTCCGTGTGTCGGTGGTGCTCTCTCTCTCTGTCTCAGTGTGGCCCCCTTGTGTCCGTGTGACGGTGGTGCGCTCTCTCTCTGTCTCAGTGTGGCCCCCTTGTGTCCGTGTGACGGTGGTGCGCTCTCTGTCCCTCAGTGTGGCCCCCTTGTGTCCGTGTGACGGTGGTGCGCTCTCTCTCTCTCTGTGTCTCAGTGTGGCCCCCTTGTGTCCGTGTGACGGTGGTGCGCTCTCTCTCTGTCCCTCAGTGTGGCCCCCTTGTGTCCGTGTGACGGTGGTGCACTCTCTCTCTGTCTCAGTGTGGCCCCCTTGTGTCCGTGTGACGGTGGTGCACTCTCTCTCTCTGTCTCAGTGTGGCCCCCTTGTGTCCGTGTGACGGTGGTGCACTCTCTCTCTCTGTCCCTCAGTGTGGCCCCCTTGTGTCCGTGTGACGGTGGTGCGCTCTCTCTCTGTCCCTCAGTGTGGCCCCAGTGTGTCCGTGTGACGGTGGTGCGCTCTCTCTCTGTCCCTCAGTGTGGCCCCCTTGTGTCCGTGTGACGGTGGTGCGCTCTCTCTCTGTCTCAGTGTGGCCCCCTTGTGTCCGTGTGACGGTGGTGCACTCTCTCTCTCTCTCCCTCAGTGTGGCCCCCTTGTGTCAGTGTGACGGTGGTGCGCTCTCTCTCTGTCTCAGTGTGGCCCCCTTGTGTCCGTGTGACGGTGGTGCGCTCTCTCTCTGTCCCTCAGTGTGGCCCCCTTGTGTCCGTGGTGCTCTCTCTCTGTGTCCCTCAGTGTGGCCCCCTTGTGTCCGTGTGACGGTGGTGCGCTCTCTCTCTGTCCCTCAGTGTGGCCCCCTTGTGTCCGTGTGACGGTGGTGCGCTCTCTCTCTGTCTCAGTGTGGCCCCCTTGTGTCCGTGTGACGGTGGTGCGCTCTCTCTCTGTCTCTCCCTCAGTGTGGCCCCCTTGTGTCCGTGTGACGGTGGTGCGCTCTCTCTGTGTCCCTCAGTGTGGCCCCCTTGTGTCCGTGTGACGGTGGTGCGCTCTCTCTCTCTGTCCCTCAGTGTGGCCCCCTTGTGTCCGTGTGACGGTGGTGCGCTCTCCGGTGCTGGAGGTTGGGACCCTGTTCATCCTGACGGCCGACTGCACGGCTACGATCGGCAGGTGCGCACCTTTCACCTTTTTTACACTTTAAACCAGCTCCAGGTTCATTACAAACTGGAGGCTTCACCTGAAGCGGCTCAAAGTCTCAAACTGTGTTTCAGAGAAAAGGACATGGACCACGCCATCAGGATCCCCGAGCTGGGCGTCAGTAAGGTAACACCGCTAACACGCTAACGCCGCTAACGCCGCTAACACCCCTAACACTCCTAACACCGCTAACACGCTAACACCGCTAACACGGCTAACACCGCTAACACGGCTAACTCGGCTAACACAGCTAACACAGCTAACACAGCTAACACCGCTAACACAGCTAACACGGCTAACTCCGCTAACACGGCTAACATGGCTAACACGGCTAACACGGCTAACACGGCTAACACGGCTAACACGGCTAACGCCCCTCACACCCCTAGCGCGGCCCTCGCCCTCACGTCTGTCCGTCCTCTGTCCTCACGTCTGTCCGTCCTCTGTCCTCACGTCTGTCCGTCCTGTGTCCTCACGTCCCTCTGTCCGTCCTCTGTCCTCACGTCTGTCCGTCCTGTGTCCTCACGTCTGTCCGTCCTGTGTCCTCACGTCCCTCTGTCCGTCCTGTGTCCTCACGTCTGTCCGTCCTGTGTCCTCACGTCCCTCTGTCCGTCCTCTGTCCTCACGTCTGTCCGTCCTGTGTCCTCACGTCTGTCCGTCCTGTGTCCTCACGTCCCTCTGTCCGTCCTGTGTCCTCACGTCCCTCTGTCCGTCCTGTGTCCTCACGTCTGTCCGTCCTGTGTCCTCACGTCCCTCTGTCTGCCTCTTTCTGTCTCACGTTTGTCCGCCTGTGTCTCACGTTTGTCCGCTCCTGTGTCTCACGCCCTTCTGTCTGCCTCTTCTGTCTCTCACGTTTGTCTGCCTCTGTGTCTCACGTTTGTCTGCCTCTGTGTTCTCACGCCCTTCTGTCTGCCTCTGTGTCCTCACGTCCCTCTGTCCGTCCTGTGTCCTCACGTCCCTCTGTCCGTCCTCTGTCCTCACGTCTGTCCGTCCTGTGTCCTCACGTCTGTCCGTCCTGTGTCCTCACGTCCCTCTGTCCGTCCTCTGTCCTCACGTCTGTCCGTCCTGTGTCCTCACGTCTGTCCGTCCTGTGTCCTCACGTCCCTCTGTCCTCATGTCCCTCTGTCCGTCCTGTGTCCTCACGTCCCTCTGTCCTCATGTCCCTCTGTCCGTCCTGTGTCCTCACGTCCCTCTGTCCGTCCTGTGTCCTCACGTCTGTCCGTCCTGTGTCCTCACGTCTGTCCGTCCTGTGTCCTCACGTCCCTCTGTCCGTCCTCTGTCCTCACGTCTGTCCGTCCTGTGTCCTCACGTCTGTCCGTCCTGTGTCCTCACGTCCCTCTGTCCTCACGTCCCTCTGTCCGTCCTGTGTCCTCACGTCCCTCTGTCCTCATGTCCCTCTGTCCGTCCTGTGTCCTCACGTCTGTCCGTCCTGTGTCCTCACGTCCCTCTGTCCGTCCTGTGTCCTCAGGTCCACGCTGAGGTTTACTTCGATGTGGAGCTGCAGTGCTTCGTGCTCGTGGACCAGGGCTCTCAGAACGGGACGGTCCTCAACGGGAAACGCATCCTCCAGGTGCAGCACTCACTCTGGGCCCGGGTCAGACCTGGTTTAGGCCTGGTTTAGACCTGGTTTAGGCCTGGTTTAGGCCTGGTTTAGGCCTGGTTTAGGCCTGGGCCTGGTTTAGGCCTGGTTTAGTCCTGGTTTAGACCTGGTTTAGACCTGGTTTAGACCTGGTTTAGGCCTGGTTTAGGCCTGGTTTAGGCCTGGTTTAGTCCTGGTTTAGGCCTGGTTTAGACCTGGTTTAGGCCTGGTTTAGACTTGGTTTAGTCCTGGTTTAGACCCGGTTTAGTCCCGGTTTAGACCCGGTTTAGACCCGGTTTAGACCCGGTTTAGGCCTGGTTTAGACTTGGTTTAGTCCTGGTTTAGACCTGGTTTAGACCCGGTTTAGTCCCGGTTTAGACCCGGTTTAGACCCGGTTTAGGCCTGGTTTAGTCCTGGTTTAGTCCTGGTTTAGACCTGGTTTAGTCCTGGTTTAGTCCTGGTTCAGTCCCGGTTTAGACCCGGCTCTGGCCCGGTTCAGGCCCGGTTTTGGCCCGGCTCAGGAGGTTCTGGCCCGGCTCAGGAGGTTCTGGCCCGGTTCAGGAGGTTCTGGCCTGGTTCAGGAGGCTCTGGCCCGGTTCTGGCCCGGTTCAGGAGGCTCTGGCCCGGTTCAGGAGGTTCTGGCCCGGCTCTGGAGGTTCTGGTGCGTGTGTTTCAGCCGAAGCTGCGGGCCCAGCCTCAGCCTCTGACTCACGGGGACGAGGTGAAGATGGGGGACACCGTCCTGTCCTTCCACATCCACAGCGGGACAGACACGTGTGACGGGTGTGAGCCGGGACAGATCAGGGCGCACCTCGCCAAGCACCCCCGAGAGCCAGCAGGGGGCGCCCCGAGCCGGGAGGACAAGGAGGCGCTCAGGGTCAAGGAGCTCAAGAACATGAAGGCCAAGTACGGCATCCAGGTATGACCCCTGACCCCTGTGACCCCTGACCCCTGACCCCTGACCCCTGACCCCTGACCCCTGACCCCTGACCCCTGACCCCTGACCCCTGACCCCTGACCCCTGACCCCTGACCCCTGACCCCTGACCCCTGACCCCTGACCCCTGACCCCTGACCCCTGACCCCTGACCCCTGACCCCTGACCCTCTGCTCCTCTGCTCCTCTGCTCCTCTGCTCCTCTGCTCCTCTGCTCCTCTGCTCCTCTGACCCTCTGCTCCTCTGCTCCTCTGCTCCTCTGCTCCTCTGCTCCTCTGCTCCTCTGCTCCTCTGCTCCTCTGCTCCTCTGACCCTCTGACCCTCTGCTCCTCTGCTCCTCTGACCCTCTGCTCCTCTGCTCCTCTGCTCCTCTGCTCCTCTGCTCCTCTGCTCCTCTGCTCCTCTGACCCTCTGCTCCTCTGACCCTCTGCTCCTCTGACCCTCTGCTCCTCTGACCTCTGCTCCTCTGACCCTCTGCTCCTCTCCTCCTCTGCTCCTCTGACCCTCTGCTCCTCTCCTCCTCTGCTCCTCTGACCCTCTGCTCCTCTGACCCTCTGCTCCTCTGCTCCTCTGCTCCTCTGCTCCTCTGCTCCTCTGACCCTCTGCTCCTCTGACCCTCTGCTCCTCTCCTCTGCTCCTCTGACCTCCTCTGACCTCCTCTGACCCTCTGCTCCTCTGACCTCCTCTGACCCTCTGCTCCTCTCCTCCTCTGCTCCTCTGACCTCCTCTGACCTCCTCTGCTCCTATGACCTCCTCTGCTCCTCTGACCTCCTCTGACCTCCTCCTCTGCTCCTCCTTCAGGCTAATGAAGAGTCCAAAGCCCTGAGGAGTTCCAGTTCCAGATACAAAGATCGCGCCGAGTCTCGGAGACAAACTGTGGGCAGTGAAGGAGCTTTTCAGAGAGAGGACGCCCCGGCCTCAGTGCACCGGTGAGGAGGGGGAGGAGAGGGGGAGGGAGGGGAGGAGGAGGGGAGGAGGAGGAGGAGGAGGAGAGGGCGCCCCCTGTGGCTGACGTGTGTGTTTCCTCAGGGAGATCAGTGAAGGAAACAAAGGCAGGAAGATGTTGGAGAAGATGGGCTGGAAGAGAGGAGAAGGTCTGGGCAAAGAGGGCTCCGGCATCAGAGACCCGGTGAGTCCAGGGGCCCGGTGAGTCCAGGGGCCCGGGGAGTCCAGGGAGGGGCCCGGTGAGTCCAGGGGCCCGGGGAGTCCAGGGGCCCGGGGAGTCCAGGGGCCCGGTGAGTCCAGGGGCCCGGTGAGTCCAGGGGCCCGGTGAGTCCAGGGGCCCGGTGAGTCCAGGGGCCCGGTGAGTCCAGGGGCCCGGTGAGTCCAGGGGCCCGGTGAGTCCAGGGGCCCGGGGAGTCAGGGGCCGGGAGTCAGGGCCTGGGAGTCCAGGGGCCGGGAGTCAGGGGCCGGGAGTCCAGGGGCCGGGAGTCCAGGGGCCTGGGAGTCAGGGGCCAGGAGTCAGGGGCCGGGAGTCCAGGGGCCCGGGGAGTCCAGGGGCCCGGGGAGTCCAGGGGCCCGGGGAGTCCAGGGGCCCGGGGAGTCAGGGGCCCGGGGAGTCAGGGGCCCGGGGAGTCCAGGGAGGGGCCCGGGGAGTCCAGGGGCCCGGGGAGTCCAGAGGGAGGACCGGGAGTCAGGGAGGGGCCCGGTGAGTCAGGGGCCGGGAGTCAGGGGAGGGCCGGGAGTCAGGGGAGGGCCGGGAGTCAGGGGAGGGCCGGGAGTCCAGGAGGGGCCGGGAGTCAGGGAGAGGGGCCCGGGGAGTCCAGGGAGGGGCCCGGTGAGTCAGGGGCCCGGGGAGACCAGGGGGAGGGGCCCGGGGAGTCCAGGGGGAGGGGCCCGGGGAGTCCAGGGGGAGGGGCCCGGGGAGTCCAGAGGGAGGGGCCCGGGGAGTCCAGAGGGAGGGGCCCGGGGAGTCCAGAGGGAGGGGCCCGGGGAGTCCAGAGGGAGG
>CM033623.1:30408885-30501385 GCA_019453435.1 Rhinogobius similis | reverse complement strand
CCAGGACTGAACCAGGTCTGAACCAGGACTGAACCAGGTCTGAACCAGGACTGAACCAGGTCTGAACCAGGACTGAACCAGGTCTGAACCAGGACTCAACCAGGTCTGAACCAGGACCGAACCAGGTCTGAACCGGGACCGAACCAGGTCTGAACCAGGTCTGAACCAGGTCTGAACCAGGTCTGAACCAGGACTGAACCAGGTCTGAACCAGGACTGAACCAGGTCTGAACCAGGACAGAACCAGGTCTGAACCAGGTCTGAACCAGGTCTGAACCAGGACAGAACCAGGTCTGAACCAGGACTGAACCAGGTCTGAACCAGGACTGAACCAGGTCTGAACCGGGACCGAACCAGGTCTGAACCAGGTCTGAACCAGGACTGAACCAGGTCTGAACCAGGACTGAACCAGGACAGAACCAGGTCTGAACCAGGTCTGAACCAGGACTGAACCAGGACAGAACCAGGACTGAACCAGGTCTGAACCAGGACCGAACCAGGACTGAACCAGGACAGAACCAGGACTGAACCAGGTCTGAACCAGGACTGAACCAGGACTAAACCAGGTCTGGACCAAAGTCTGATGTTCAGTCGTTTAACTTCATTAAACATTGATCATGTGACAGTTCAGTCCAATCAACAAACTGTATTTACACAAAGTAAATACAAACTACTACTACAATTTACTAACTACTACTACTACTACTAAAACTCCTCTCCCTGAGCCCCGCCCCCTCTGGGCCCCGCCCCTCTGGGCCGCGCCCTCAGGTTGGGAAACAGTAAATCCAGTGTAAACACACATCCCACAAAGTAAACATGAGTCAGACGACGACTTTAACAGAGAAACATGAACCTGTCACACCTGCACCTGTCACTGCAGAAGGGTCTGAGCTCCGGTAGGGGCAGCCCGCGCGCCACACTTTGAGAAACACCGGGACAGTCCCAGAGGCTCCTCCCACCATGAGGTCATGGGTTCAACTCCAGGGTTAGACCAACATGGTCTGTGTGACAGGTGCAGGTGTGTGACAGGTGCAGGAGTGTGACAGGTGCAGATGTGACAGGTGCAGGGGTGACAGGTGCAGGGGTGACAGGTGCAGGTGTGTGACAGGTGTATGACAGGTGCAGGGGTGACAGGTGTGACAAGTGCAGGTGTGACAGGTGTGTGACAGGTGCAGGAGTGTGACAGGTGCAGGTGTGACAGGTGCAGACTCACAGGACACTGTGGCGTTTGTGTCGTTTCGATCCTCTTTTCTCTTTCACGCTGTTTCTCTTCTGACTCTGAGCTCCGCCCATCGCACTGACCGGGGTCAAAGGTCAAACAGGGTCAAAGGTTATGGTCCTGATCCAGGTCCAGGTCCAGGTCCAGATCAAATCCAGGTTTGTTGATCGTCCAGAGCCACAAGTGACTGTGTTTCCTCATGAGCTTTAATCTCTGCTCTGGGTTAGCTCCTCCCCCTTCTCTCTCCCTCTCTCTCTCTCTCTCTCTCTCTCTCTCTCCCTCTCCCCCTCTCTCTCTCAGTGCAGTACTACAGTGTACTTCTACTCTTTAAACGCGTACTTCTACTCTTTAAACGCGTACTTCTCCTCTTTAAACGCGTACTTCTACTCTTTAAACATGTACTTCTACTCTTTAAACGCGTACTTCTCCTCTTTAAACGCGTACTTCTCCTCTTTAAACGCGTACTTCTACTCTTTAAACGCGTACTTCTCCTCTTTAAACGCGTACTTCTCCTCTTTAAACGCGTACTTCTACTCTTTAAACGCGTACTTCTACTCTTAAACGCTGCATTTCTCCTCTTTTTAAACGCTGCATTTCTACTCTTTAAACGCTGCATTTCTCCTCTTTAAACGCTGCATTTCTACTCTTTAAACGCTGCATTTCTACTCTTTAAACGCTGCATTTCTCCTCTTTAAACGCTGCATTTCTACTCTTTAAACGCTGCATTTCTACTCTTTAAACGCTGCATTTCTACTCTTTAAACGCTGCATTTCTACTCTTTAAACGCTGCATTTCCTCTTTTAAACGCTGCATTTCTACTCTTTAAACGCGTACTTCTACTCTTTAAACGCGTACTTCTACTCTTTAAACGCGTACTTCTACTCTTTAAACATGTACTTCTACTCTGAGTTGTTTCAGGTGAAGTTTTTGGATCGACTTTCAGACAAATCCAAACAGGTTCAAACTCAAACGTGAGTCATTCTGTTTATCACCAGGACCAGTACACAGAGTACACAGGAGTACACTGGAGTACACTGGAGTACACTGGAGTACACTGGAGTACACTGGAGTACACTGGAGTACACTGGAGTACACTGGAGTACACTGGAGTACACTGGAGTACACTGGAGTACACTGGAGTACACTGGAGTACACTGGAGTACACTGGAGTACACTGGAGTACACTGGAGTACACTGGAGTACACAGAGGAATGTGAAGCTGATGTTGTGATTCGTTTGAACAAAGAAACAAAACCTGATTCTGAAGAATTTAATCTGATAAAAGTTTAAAAAGAGCTGCAGATAAATAAAGATTAAATATTTAAATGAAACGATAATAAATGAAGGTGAGGTTTGATCGAGGCTGGAATCAGATTTTACTGTAAAATACTTGAAAACATCACAAATAAACAGAGTTTTTGAAATCACATTTGTCTGTTTTTGAAAATGAACTCTTTTATGTTTAGTTTGACATTAAATCCTGGATGTATTAAAAGAACTGGATAAGCCCCGCCCCCTCTGTTTGATTAGTGGTCGTGTGAGGTACTGCAGCCTTTTTCTAAAATGTCACATTATAATCACAGACAGGACTGAATTATTATCAGTATTTAAATAAAATAGAAGGAAATGTTCTTTTCTACCGTTTATAAAATCACACAAATTACCGTTTTTATCTGAAGTGGGGGATTGTGGTCACGTGGGGCCCTAAAACAAAGATGGCCGCCTCCGTATCAGGAAGTAAAACAAAGATGGCCGCCTCCGTATCAGGAAGTAAAACAAAGATGGCCGCCTCCGTATCAGGAAGTAAAGCAAAGATGGCCGCCTCCGTATCAGGAAGTAAAACAAAGATGGCCGCCTCCGTATCAGGAAGTAAAACAAAGATGGCCGCCTCAGTATCAGGACGTAAAACACTGAGGGCCGACTCAGTATCAGGAAGTAAAAATAAGATGTCAGACTCCGTATCAGGAAGTAAAACAAAGATGGCCGCCTCCGTATCAGGAAGTAAAACAAAGATGGCCGCCTCCGTATCAGGAAGTAAAACAAAGATGGCCGCCTCCGTATCAGGAAGTAAATACGGAAGTAAGAAATGTTTTTGGGGTCATGTGACACTGAGCTCACTCCATAGGGATAAACAGGACGGCCATCTTGAGTTCATCTTCCAGGTTTTATTCTAGTTCTATGCCTTTAACCCTGGTGTGTTTCTGTCGGTGCAGAAGAAGAAACAGAAGAAGAAGAAACAGAAGAAGAAGCAGAACATTTACCTCATGTTTGACTCCGTGAGGCCCAGACTCTGCTCAGGTGCGTCAGAGGTCAGAGGTCAGAGGTCAGAGGTCAGAGGTCAGAGGTCAGAGGCTGAAACAGAGAGACTCCAGTTAAACCAGAGCTTCACGCCACAGTTTCGTCTCTGTCCCTGACCTGCCCGGGGCAGACTGACGGAGAAGTGGCTGCCCTTCTGCGCCTTCAGCAGCTCAAGGCACCAGGGATTCAACCCTCAACCCTCGCCGTGTTTACACCAACCACAGCACGAGTGTCGTGTTTAAACCATCTAGATCCTGAAGAACTCTGGGACACACAGGGGGCTCTGGGACACACAGGGGGCTCTGGGACACACAGGGGGCTCTGGGACACACAGGGGGCTCTGGGACACACAGGGGGCTCTGGGACACACAGGGGGCTCTGGGACACACAGGGGGCACTCTGGGACACACAGGGGGCTCTGGGACACACAGGGGGCGCTCTGACCTGGGACACACAGGGGCTCTGGGACACACAGGGGGCTCTGGGACACACAGGGCGCTCTGGGACACACAGGGGGCTCTGGGACACACAGGGCGCTCTGGGACACACAGGGGCTCTCTGGGACACACAGGGGGCTCTGGGACACACAGGGGGCTCTGGGACACACAGAGGGCGCTATGCGACACACAGGCTCTGGGACACACAGGGGCGCTCTGGGACACACAGGGGGCTCTGGGACACACAGGGGGGGCTCTGGGACACACAGGGGGCGCTCTGGGACACACAGGGGGCGCTCTGGGACACACAGGGGCGCTCTGGGACACACAGGGGGCGCTCTGGGACACACAGGGGGCTCTGGGACACACAGGGGGCGCTCTGGGACACACAGGGGGCGCTCTGGGACACACAGGGGGCTCTGGGACACACAGGGGGCTCTGGGACACACAGGGGGCTCTGGGACACACAGGGGGCTCTGGGACACACAGGGGGCTCTGGGACACACAGGGGGCTCTGGGACACACAGGGGGCTCTGGGACACACAGGGGGCGCTCTGGGACACACAGGGGGCGCTGGGACACACAGAGGGATCTGGGACAGAAGGGGCTCTGGGACACACAGGGGGCTCTGGGACACACAGGGGGCTCTGGGACACACAGGGGCTCTGGGACACACAGGTCTCTGGGACACACAGGGGGCTCTGGGACACACAGGGGGCTCTGGGACACACAGGGGGCGCTCTGGGACACACAGGGGGAACTGGGACACACAGGGGCGCTCTGGGACACACAGGGCGCTCTGGGACACACAGGGGGCTCTGGGACACACAGGGGGCTCTGGGACACACAGGGGCTCTGGGACACACAGGGGGCTCTGGGACACACAGGGGGCTCTGGGACACACAGGGGGCTCTGGGACACACAGGGGCTCTGGGACACACAGGGGGCTCTGGGACACACAGGCGCTCTGGGACAGAAGGGCGCTCTGGGACACACAGGGGCTCTGGGACACACAGGGGCGCTCTGGGACACACAGGGGCTCTGGGACACACAGGGGGCTCTGGGACACACAGGGGGCTCTGGGACACACAGGGGGCGCTCTGGGACACACAGGGGGCTCTGGGACACACAGGGGGCTCTGGGACACACAGGGGGCGCTCTGGGACACACAGGGGGCGCTCTGGGACACACAGGGGGCTCTGGGACACACAGGGGGCGCTCTGGGACACACAGGGGGCTCTGGGACACACAGGGGGCGCTCTGGGACACACAGGGGGCTCTGGGACACACAGGGGGCTCTCTGGGACACACAGGGGGCTCTGGGACACACAGGGGGCTCTGGGACACACAGGGGGCTCTGGGACACACAGGGGGCGCTCTGGGACACACAGGGGGCGCTCTGGGACACACAGGGGGCTCATATTATGGACCAGTGACTGTTTTGAGGCGACGGCAGAAGCTTTAAAGCCCTGAATGAAATGCTCTCTGGACAAAACAGAGCGACTCACCCCGTCAGCACTTTCACTCACCCTCACCCTCACCCCTCTCCCCTCACTCCTCACCCCCTCACTCCTCACCCCCTCACTCCTCACCCCTCACTCATGACCCGTCAGAGCTAACGTTGGCAAAAAGGTTTAGTTTTAGAATTAGTTGTGAAAATAAAATTGCTTTTAGTTTTAGTGACGTTTCAGTCAAACCCACAACAACCAAAACAAACACAGACTTTACCTCCTCGTGTCTCCTCGTCTCCTTCTCTCTCCTCGTGTCTCCTCGTCTCCTTCTCTCTCCTCGTGTCTCCTCGTCTCCTTCTCTCTCCTCGTGTCTCCTCGTCTCCTTCTCTCTCCTCGTGTCTCCTCGTCTCCTTCTCTCTCCTCGTGTCTCCTCTTCGTCTCTTCTCTCCTCCTCGTCTCCTCTTCTCTCCTCCTCTCTCCTCTTCGTCTCTTCTCTCCTCCTCGTCTCCTCCTCTCTCCTCCTGTCTCCTCCTCGTCTCCTCTTCTCTCCTCCTCTCTCCTCCTGTCTCCTCCTTGTCTCCTCCTCGTCTCCTCTTCTCTCCTCCTCTCTCTTCTTCTCTCCTCCTGTCTCCTCCTTGTCTCCTCCTCGTCTCCTCTTCTCTCCTCCTCTCTCCTCCTCGTCTCCTCCTTGTCTCCTCCTTGTCTCCTCCTCGTGTCTCCTCTTCTCTCCTCCTCGTGTCTCCTCCTCTCTCCTCCTTGTGTCTCCTTCTCGTCTCTGTCTCTGGTGGAGGCTCAGATCAGGAGCAGATCTGAGTTCTCTCTGGGTTTGAATCAGAGCTCTGAGAGCGAGAGGGGGGGAGAGAGGGAGAGGGGGGAGAGAGGGGGAGAGAGAGAGGGGGAGGGGAGAGAGAGGGAGAAAGAGAGGAGGGGGGAGAGGGAGAGAGAGAGAGGGGGGGGGGAGAGAGGGAGAGGGGGGAGAGAGAGGGGAGGGGAGAGAGAGGGAGAAAGAGAGGAGGGGGAGAGGGAGAGAGAGAGAGGGGGAGAGAGGGAGAGGGGGAGAGAGGGAGAAGAGAGAGAGGGGAGGGGAGAGAGAGGGAGAAAGAGAGGAGGGGGGAGAGGGAGAGAGAGAGGGGAGTGAGAGGGAGAAAGAGAGGAGGGGGGAGAGGGAGAGAGAGAGAGGGGGGGGGAGAGAGGGAGAGAGAGAGAGAGAGGGAGGGAGGGGCTGTAGTGAATGGAGGCAGAGCTTTGTGGTTTGACCTTTGACCCAGAGTTGTTGATAAACTGGTCCTGGTCCAGTCCTGGTCCTGGTCCAGGTCCAGGTCCTGGTCCAGGTCCAGGTCCTGGTCCAGGTCCTGGAGAATGTAAAAACTTCAGGTTGAAGCTCAAAACTGTCAGGTTTGGACTAAAGAACGACACAAAGGACCAGGACCTGGACCAGGACCTGGTCCAGGTCCTGGTCCAGGGACCAGGGACCAGGGACCAGGACCAGGACCAGCTCCATCTGTCAATGATACATGTCAGTTACCATGTAACTATAGTTCTATGAGTACATGTGTTGATTATGAAGCGATGACTCCAGCTGTGGTCAATGGTTCATTTTTAATAATTTGACAGAAGTTAAACAAACATAAGTCAGGACTGTGTTTGACACATTTAAAGCTTTAAGAAGTCACAGAAAACATTCTTCATTTTACACAAACAATCATCTAGTAAAAGGAAGAAGTAAATTAAATCCTCTTAGCCCTTAGCTGGTCATTTAGCCCTTTTGTTAGCGCCCTGTTAGCGCCCTGTTAGCGCCCTGTTAGCGCCCTGTTAGCGCCCTGTTAGCGCCCTGTTAGCGCCCTGTTAGCGCCCTGTTAGCGCCCTGTTAGCTGGTAGCGCTGGGCTCCGGCTCACGCAGCAGAGACAGAAGCCTCTCCATCTTTGCCACTTCAGCCTCTGGACCTTCAGGCTGCTCCTGGTGCTTCTTCATCTGAAACAGAAACCACATGGTTCAGGGGGGAGAGAGGGGGGAGGAGGGGGGAGAGGGGGGAGAGAAGAGAGAGGGGAGAGGAGGGAGAGGGGGTAGGGGGGGAGAGGAGAAGGGAGGGGGGAGGAGGGGGAGAGAAGAGAGAGGGGAGAGGAGGGGAGAGGGGTAGGGGAGAGAGGAGAGAGGGAGGGGGAGAGGGGGAGGAGAGGAGAGGGGAGGGAGGAGAAAAGTGAGGAGAGAGGGGAGAGAAGAGAGAGGGGAGAGGGGGGAGAGGGGGGAGAGGGAGGAGAGAAGGGAGAGGAGGGAGGAGAGAAGGGAGAGGAGAGAGGAGAGGAGGGAGAAGAGAGGAGGGAGAGAGGAGGGAGAGGGGAGGGAGGGTGGAGGGGGAGGAGAGGAGAGAGGGAGGGGAGGGGGGAGAGGGGGGAGAGGGGAGGGGAGGAGGGGAGGAGAGGGGGGGGAGGGAGAGAGGGGAGGGAGAGAGAGAGGAGAGAGGAGAGAGGAGAGAGGGAGAGGAGGAGAGGGAGAGAGAGAGAGAGAGAGGAGAGGGGAGAGAGGGGGGGAAGAGGGAAGAGGAGGGAGGAGAGAGGGAAGAGGAGAGAGGAGAGAGGAGAGAGGAGGGAGAAAGAGGGAGAGAGAGAGAGAGAGAGGAGGGAGAGAGAGGAGGGAGAGAGGAGAGAGAGGAGGGGGGAGAGGAGAGAGAGAGGAGAGGAGGGAGAAGAGGAGAAGAGAGGAGGGAGAGAGGAGGGAGAGGAGAGAGGAGGGGAGAGGGAGAGGAGAGGAGGGAGAAGAGGAGAAGAGAGGAGGGAGAGAGGGGGGAGAGAGGGGGGAGAGGGGGGTAGGAGGGAGGAGAGAGACAAGAGGAGGGAGAGGGGAGAGAGGAGAGAGGAGAGAGAGGAGAAGAGAGGAGGGAGAGAGGAGGGAGGGTGGAGGGGGGGAGAGGAGAGGAGGGAGGGGAGAGGGGTGAGGGTCAGAGGGTCAGAGGGTGAGGGGTGAGGGTCAGAGGGTGAGGGTCAGAGGGTGAGGGTCAGGGGTGAGGGTCAGGGGTAGGGGTGAGGGTCAGGGGTGAGGGCCGTACCCTGGGCTGCCTCCTCAGGTTGGGGGACAGTTTGAAGCTGGTCACATGTCCTCGGTCGTCCCCCACCAGGACCAGGGGGTGAGGGTCAGAGGGTGAGGGGTGAGGGTGAGGGGTGAGGGCCGTACCCTGGGCTGCCTCCTCAGGTTGGGGGACAGTTTGAAGCTGGTCACATGTCCTCGGTCGTCCCCACCAGGACCAGGGGGTGAGGGTCAGAGGGTGAGGGTCAGAGGGTGAGGGGTGAGGGTGAGGGTGAGGGCCGTACCCTGGGCTGCCTCCTCAGGTTGGGGGACAGTTTGAAGCTGGTCACATGTCCTCGGTCGTCCCCCACCAGGACCAGGGGGTGAGGGTCAGAGGGTGAGGGTGAGGGTCAGGGGTGAGGGTGAGGGGTGAGGGTCAGAGGTGAGGGTCAGAGGTGAGGGTGAGGGGTGAGGGGTGAGGGTGAGGGCCGTACCCTGGGCTGCCTCCTCAGGTTGGGGGACAGTTTGAAGCTGGTCACATGTCCTCGGTCGTCCCCCACCAGGACCAGGGGGTGAGGGTCAGGGGGTGAGGGTCAGAGGGTGAGGGTGGGTCAGGGGTGAGGGTCAGGGGTGAGGGCCGTACCCTGGGCTGCCTCCTCAGGTTGGGGGACAGTTTGAAGCTGGTCACATGTCCTCGGTCGTCCCCCACCAGGACCAGGGGGTGAGGGTCAGAGGGTGAGGGGTGAGGGTCAGGGGTGAGGGTCAGAGGTGAGGGTCAGAGGTGAGGGTCAGGGGTGAGGGTGAGGGCCGTACCCTGGGCTGCCTCCTCAGGTTGGGGGACAGTTTGAAGCTGGTCACATGTCCTCGGTCGTCCCCCACCAGGACCAGGGGGTGAGGGTCAGGGGGTGAGGGTGAGGGTGAGGGTGGGTCAGGGGTGAGGGTGAGGGTGAGGGTGAGGGCCGTACCCTGGGCTGCCTCCTCAGGTTGGGGGACAGTTTGAAGCTGGTCACATGTCCTCGGTCGTCCCCCACCAGGACCAGGGGGTGAGGGTCAGAGGGTGAGGGTGAGGGTCAGAGGTGAGGGTGAGGGTCAGAGGTGAGGGTCAGGGGTGAGGGTGAGGGCCGTACCCTGGGCTGCCTCCTCAGGTTGGGGGACAGTTTGAAGCTGGTCACATGTCCTCGGTCGTCCCCCACCAGGACCAGGGGGTGAGGGTCAGAGGGTGAGGGGTGAGGGTCAGGGGTGAGGGTGAGGGGTGAGGGTCAGAGGTGAGGGTCAGAGGTGAGGGTCAGGGGTGAGGGTGAGGGGTGAGGGTGAGGGCCGTACCCTGGGCTGCCTCCTCAGGTTGGGGGACAGTTTGAAGCTGGTCACATGTCCTCGGTCGTCCCCCACCAGGACCAGGGGGTGAGGGTCAGAGGGTGAGGGGTGAGGGGTGAGGGTCAGGGGTGAGGGTGAGGGGTGAGGGTCAGAGGTGAGGGTCAGAGGTGAGGGTCAGGGGTGAGGGTGAGGGTGAGGGGTGAGGGTGAGGGCCGTACCCTGGGCTGCCTCCTCAGGTTGGGGGACAGTTTGAAGCTGGTCACATGTCCTCGGTCGTCCCCCACCAGGACCAGGGGGTGAGGGTCAGAGGGTGAGGGTCAGAGGGTGAGGGTCAGGGGTGAGGGGGTGAGGGCCGTACCCTGGGCTGCCTCCTCAGGTTGGGGGACAGTTTGAAGCTGGTCACATGTCCTCGGTCGTCCCCCACCAGGACCAGGGGGTGAGGGTCAGAGGGTGAGGGTGAGGGTGAGGGTGAGGGTCAGGGGTGAGGGGTGAGGGTGAGGGGGTGAGGGCCGTACCCTGGGCTGCCTCCTCAGGTTGGGGGACAGTTTGAAGCTGGTCACATGTCCTCGGTCGTCCCCCACCAGGACCAGGGGGTGCTGGGGGTTGAACTGGACGTGTGTCGGGTGCTTCCTGGTCGTGACCTGCTGCTCACACAGAGCCTGGTGTTTGTTCACACTGAGGTCGAACACATGGACCTGCAACGAGAACCTCAGACTGAGACCGGGACCAGGACCAGGACCAGGGCCGGGACCAGGACCAGGACCAGGGCCGGGGCCAGGACCAGGACCAGGGCCAGAGCCGGGACCAGGACCAGGACCAGGACCAGGACCAGGACCAGGAGAGAGACCAGGACCAGGACCAGGACCAGGACCAGGACCAGGGCCAGGACCGGGGCCAGGGCCAGGGCCGGGGCCAGGACCAGGACCAGGACCAGGGCCGGGGCCAGGACCAGGACCAGGGCCAGAGCCGGGACCAGGACCAGGACCAGGACCAGGACCAGGACCAGGACCGGGACCAGGGCCAGGACCGGGGCCAGGGCCAGGACCAGGACTAGGACTGAGACCAGGACTAGGACCAGGACCAGGACCAGGACCAGGAGAGAGACCAGGACCAGGACCAGAGCCAGGACCAGGACCAGGACCAGGACCAGGACCAAAATGAATCCAGACTTAGATCAGACTTAAGGCCAGTTCATACTTCATACAGACTTTGTCCGTGCTCCTCGGGCTGTGCCTCTGTTCTTTTTGTTCCTTTTGTTCTTACAGCCTGTTCTTGGCACATCGTCTGAGCAGAACTTTGTTTGGCAGAGCTGTGCGTCAACTAGGCTCTGATTGGCCAGTTTTTTCAAAAGGGGCGGGGTAAATTTCCTTGGGCACATGTTGGAGAAATAGTGTTTGTTATCCAAAGACAAGTTGGTCAAACCGACGGGCTTTACATCTGAAGTACGAAAGGTGCCTCTCCTCATCTGTTGTTGAACAAACAGACTGTATTGGCCTGTACGACCCGCCCTGTACGACCCGCCCTGTACGACCCCCGCCCTGTACGACCCGCCCTGTACGACCCGCCCTGTACGACCCGCCCTGTACGACCCCCGCCCTGTACGACCCGCCCTGTACGACCCGCCCTGTACGACCCGCCCTGTCGACCACGCCCTGTCTGACCCGCCCTGTATCGACCCCGCCCTGTATCGACCCCGCCCTGTCGACCCCGCCCTGTATCGACCCGCCCTGTCGACCCGCCCTGTATCGACCGCCCTGTACGACCGCTGTATCGACCCGCCTGTCGACCATTTGTATCGACCCGCCGTATCGACCCGCCCTGTCGACCCCGCCCTGTATGACCCCGCCCTGTATCGACCACTGTCACGACCCGCCCTGTATCGACCACGCCCTGTCTGACCGCCCTGTGACCCGACCCTGTATCGACCCGCCCTGTATGACCCGCCCTGTATCGACCCGCTTGTATGACCCGCCCTGTCGACCCGCCCTGTCGACCCGCCCTGTACGACCCGCCCTGTCGACCCGCCCTGTAACGACCACGCCCTGTGACCCGCCCTGTCGACCGCCCTGTACGACCCGCCCTGTACGACCCCCGCCCTGTACGACCCCCGCCCTGTACGACCCGCCCTGTACGACCCGCCCTGTACGACCCGCCCTGTACGACCCCCTGCCCTGTACGACCCGCCCTGTACGACCCGCCCTGTACGACCCGCCCTGTACGACCCGCCCTGTACGACCCGCCCTGTACGACCCGCCCTGTACGACCCGCCCTGTACGACCCGCCCTGTACGACCCGCCCTGTACGACCCGCGTCGTATTTATCGCCCGGACATGCCGTCTTCACTCCGTTCTGTCTCCTCCAGCGCATGTAAAAGAAGCAGGTCGTCATCCTCTTCATCTTCAAACATCATCCTCTCTTCTTCCTCCTCCTCTCATCCGCTCAAACTACATCTGTCATTGCTAAAACGATATCAACTGAGCTGTCAGCGACGGTCATCTCCATAGAAACAGCCTGGAAACAGTTGTTGGGGATCACGGGGGGCGGGGTCTGAAGGAGTTCGGCTGCGGCGAAGTATGAATGCCAGAGCCGAAACGAACTTTGTTCTTGTTCTTATTGACCTTATTCAGCCCCGCCCACTTTTGCCTCTTTTTGCCACAGATCACACTTTTGTTGTAAACGCACTTCCGTTTGACGAGAACTCCGTTAAAGCTAATGATGAACGAGGGAAAAGTCTGAGGCTAAAATGTTACATAAAGTAGATTGATTTGTGTAAAATGTTTAAACGTCTTTTTAGTCGAGTAGAACTTATTTTCTGTTGAGCTCGTCTGCTCCGTGTGAACTACAACGGAAACAAGACGGCGGCGCGTACGACAACTTCAGGGATAAGGAGAATAGCCTTATAGCGCACGAACAAAGTCCGTACTTCTTATGAAATGGCCTTCAGTCCAGAGAGAGACTCAGGGAAAGGAGAGAAGACGGGACACAGAGGAGGATCCTGGTCCAAACATGGAAACGGTTCATGTCTCACAGGCTCCAGAGGGGAGGAGCAGGAGGTGGAGGAGCAGAGGAGGAGCAGCAGAGGGACAGAGGAGGAGCAGGAGGTGGAGGAGCAGAGGGTCAGAGGAGGATCCTGGTCCAAACATGAAAACGGTTCATGTCTCACGGGCTCCAGAGGGGAGGAGTTAAAGACAAAAGGAACTGAAAGAGGAGAGCAGAAAGAAGGAGCAGAGGAGGAGGAGGAGAAGAGGAGGAGGAGGAGCAGAGGGACAGAGGAGGAGCAGCAGAGGGACAGAGGAGGAGCAGGAGGTGGAGGAGCAGGAGGTGGAGGAGCAGAGGAGGGACAGAGGAGGAGCAGGAGGTGGAGGAGCAGCAGGAGGTGGAGGAGGAGCAGGAGGTGGAGGAGGAGCAGGAGGTGGAGGAGCAGCAGGAGGTGGAGGAGCAGAGGGACAGAGGAGGAGCAGGAGCTGGAGGAGCAGAGGAGGGACAGAGGAGGAGCAGCAGAGGGACAGAGGAGGAGCAGGAGGTGGAGGAGCAGAGGAGGGACAGAGGAGGAGCAGGAGGTGGAGGAGCAGAGGAGGGACAGAGGAGGAGCAGCAGAGGGACAGAGGAGGAGCAGGAGGTGGAGGAGCAGCAGGAGGTGGAGGAGCAGAGGGACAGAGGAGGAGCAGAAGGTGGAGGAGCAGCAGGAGGTGGAGGAGGAGCAGGAGGTGGAGGAGCAGAGGGACAGAGGAGGAGCAGAAGGTGGAGGAGCAGCAGAAGGTGGAGGAGGAGCAGGAGGTGGAGGAGCAGGAGGTGGAGGAGCAGCAGGAGGTGGAGGAGCAGAGGGACAGAGGAGGAGCAGAAGGTGGAGGAGCAGCAGGAGGTGGAGGAGGAGCAGGAGGTGGAGGAGCAGAGGGTCAGAGGAGGATCCTGGTCCAAACATGAAAACGGTTCATGTCTCACGGGCTCCAGAGGGGAGGAGTTAAAGACAAAAGGAACTGAAAGAGGAGAGCAGAAAGAAGGAGCAGAGGAGGAGGAGGAGAAGAGGAGGAGGAGGAGCAGAGGGACAGAGGAGGAGCAGCAGAGGGACAGAGGAGGAGCAGGAGGTGGAGGAGCAGGAGGTGGAGGAGCAGAGGAGGGACAGAGGAGGAGCAGGAGGTGGAGGAGCAGCAGGAGGTGGAGGAGGAGCAGGAGGTGGAGGAGGAGCAGGAGGTGGAGGAGCAGAGGGACAGAGGAGGAGCAGGAGCTGGAGGAGCAGAGGAGGGACAGAGGAGGAGCAGCAGAGGGACAGAGGAGGAGCAGGAGGTGGAGGAGCAGAGGAGGGACAGAGGAGGAGCAGCAGAGGGACAGAGGAGGAGCAGGAGGTGGAGGAGCAGCAGGAGGTGGAGGAGCAGAGGGACAGAGGAGGAGCAGGAGGTGGAGGAGCAGAGGGACAGAGGAGGAGCAGCAGAGGGACAGGAGGAGCAGGAGGTGGAGGAGCAGGAGGTGGAGCAGCAGCAGGAGGTGGAGGAGTGCAGATCTTTACCATCCCGTCTGTGGTCACGGCTGAGAACACGGTGGAGGAGAACGGAGCCCAGGACACGTCTCCCACAGAAGAGCGCAGGTCGAACGTGAACATGGGAGCACTGGAGAACATGAGAGAGAAACATCAGAGAGAACATGAGAGAGAAACATGAGAGAGAAACATGAGAGAGAAACATGAGAGAGAAACATCAGAGAGAAACATGAGAGAGAAACATGTGAGAGAACATGTGAGAGAACATCAGAGAGAAACATGTGAGAGAACATGAGAGAGAAACATGAGAGAGAAACATGAGAGAGAAACATGAGAGAGAAACATGAGAGAGAAACATGAGAGAGAAACATGAGAGAGAAACATGAGAGAGAAACATGAGAGAGAAACATCAGAGAGAAACATCAGAGAGAAACATGAGAGAGAAACATGTGAGAGAACATCAGAGAGAAACATGAGAGAGAACATGAGAGAGAAACATGAGAGAGAAACATGAGAGAGAAACATGAGAGAGAAACATGAGAGAGAAACATGAGAGAGAAACATCAGAGAGAAACATGAGAGAGAAACATGAGAGAGAAACATGAGAGAGAAACATCAGAGAGAAACATGAGAGAGAAACATGAGAGAGAAACATCAGAGAGAAACATGAGAGAGAAACATGAGAGAGAACATGAGAGAGAAACATCAGAGAGAAACATGAGAGAGAAACATGAGAGAGAAACATGAGAGAGAAACATCAGAGAGAAACATGAGAGAGAAACATGAGAGAGAAACATCAGAGAGAAACATGAGAGAGAAACATGTGAGAGAAACATCAGAGAGAAACATCAGAGAGAAACATCAGAGAGAAACATCAGAGAGAACATCAGAGAGAAACATGTGAGAGAACATCAGAGAGAAACATGTGAGAGAACATCAGAGAGAAACATCAGAGAAACATGAGAGAGAAACATGAGAGAGAAACATGAGAGAGAAACATCAGAGAAACATCAGAGAGAAACATCAGAGAAACATGAGAGAGAAACATGAGAGAGAAACATCAGAGAGAAACATGTGAGAGAACATGTGAGAGAAACATGTGAGAGAAACATGAGAGAGAAACATGTGAGAGAAACATGAGAGAGAAACATGTGAGAGAAACATGTGAGAGAAACATGAGAGAGAAACATGTGAGAGAAACATGAGAGAGAAACATGTGAGAGAACATGTGAGAGAAACATGAGAGAGAAACATGTGAGAGAACATCAGAGAGAAACATCAGAGAGAAACATCAGAGAGAAACATCAGAGAGAAACATGAGAGAGAAACATCAGAGAGAACATGAGAGAGAAACATGAGAGAGAAACATCAGAGAGAAACATGAGAGAGAAACATGAGAGAGAAACATGAGAGAGAAACATGAGAGAGAAACATCAGAGAAACATCAGAGAGAAACATGAGAGAGAAACATGAGAGAGAAACATCAGAGAGAAACATGAGAGAGAAACATGAGAGAGAAACATGAGAGAGAAACATGAGAGAGAAACATCAGAGAGAAACATCAGAGAGAAACACCAGAGAGAAACATCAGAGAAACATCAGAGAAACATCAGAGAGAAACATCAGAGAGAAACATGAGAGAGAAACATCAGAGAGAACATGAGAGAGAAACATGAGAGAGAAACATCAGAGAGAAACATCAGAGAGAAACATGAGAGAGAAACATCAGAGAGAAACATGAGAGAGAAACATGAGAGAGAAACATGAGAGAGAAACATGAGAGAGAAACATCAGAGAGAAACATCAGAGAGAAACATGAGAGAGAAGAGAGAGAAACATCAGAGAGAAACATGAGAGAGAAACATCAGAGAGAGAACATCAGAGAGAAACATCAGAGAGAAACATCAGAGAGAAACATGAGAGAGAAGAGAGAGAAACATGAGAGAGAGAAACATGAGAGAGAAACATCAGAGAGAAACATCAGAGAGAAACATGAGAGAGAACATGTGAGACAAACATCAGAGAGAAACATGTGAGAGAACATCAGAGAGAAACATGAGAGACAAACATCAGAGAGAAACATGAGAGAGAAACATCAGAGAGAAACATCAGAGAGAAACAGAGAGAAACATCAGAGAAACATCAGAGAAACATCAGAGAGAAACATCAGAGAGAAACATGACAGAGAGAACATGAGAGAGAAACATGTGAGAGAAACATCAGAGAGAAACATGAGAGAGAAACATGTTAGAGAACATCAGAGAGAAACATCAGAGAGAAACATCAGAGAGACATAAGAGAGAAACATCAGAGAGACATAAGAGAGAAACATTAGAGAGAAGAGAGAGAACGTCAGAGAGAAACATCAGAGAGAAACATCAGAGAAACTGTGGTTTCTGAAGATGTTGGTCGATGTGTCAATCAGTAGAAGAAGACTCGTGGACGCTAGCTTCTGAATATTAAAAGAAGTTTATTACAGAAAGCAGCATCACATACAGACAGTCGACATTGTCTGGGAGTCCCACTGTGGCCAAATCTAGGATCTCCTCGATTCTAGTGTAACATAGCTTTATATATGGTAGACCAACTGCTCCTTCAAAGGAGCCAACACCCCTTTTCAGATAAGGAAAACCCACTCACAAATGTTTCTTTATTGCCCCTCATAAAAGATTCCCAAACTTACAGACTCTTAGTTTATGGTCAACCGACCTAAGTTTGACCTGTAATTACCCTTGTCCCCTTTTGGCTCCACAGCCTAAAGGCAACTGAATAAACAATTATCTGTACCAGTATCTCCAACAACTGTCTCTCACAGCAGATACTTCAAAACATCAGAGAGAAACATCAGAGAGAACATCAGAGACAAACATCAGAGAGAAACGTCATAGAGAAACGTCAGAGAGAAACATCAGAGAGAAACATCAGAGAGAAACATCAGAGAGAAACATCAGAGAAACATCAGAGAGAAACATTAGAGAAACATCAGAGACAAACATCAGAGAAACATCAGAGACAAACATCAGAGAAACATCAGATAAACATCAGAGAGAAACATCAGAGAGAAGAGAGAGAAACATCAGAGAAAACATCAGAGAGAAGAGAGAGAACATCACAGAGAAACATCAGAGAGAAGAGAGAGAAACATCAGGGAGAAGAGAGAGAAACATGAGAGAGAAGAGAGAGAACATGATAGAGAAACATGAGAGAGAAACATCAGAGAGAACATCAGAGAGAAACAGAGAGAACCATCAGAGAAACAGAGAGAACATCACAGAGAAACATCAGAGAAACATCAGAGAAACAGCAGAGAGAAACATCAGAGAAACATCAGAGAGAAACATCAGAGAAACATCAGAGAGAAACATCAGAGAGAAACATCAGAGAAACATCAGAGAAACATCAGAGAAACGTCAGAGAGAAACGTCAGAGAGAAACATGAGAGAGAAACATCAGAGAGAAACATCAGAGAGAAACATCAGAGAGAAACATAAGAGAAACATCAGAGAGAAACATCAGAGAGAAGAGAGAACATCAGAGAGAAACATCAGAGAGAAGAGAGAACATCGGAGAGAACATGGTTCTGTCATCGGCAGGTTCTGATGTGTCCTTTTGTCCTGGTTTACTTCATGTTGTGCTGTAGTTTTACACAGCGCCCCCCTGTGGCTCCCCCTGTGGCTCCCCCTGTGGCTCCCCCTGTGGCTCCCCCTGTGGCTCCCCCTGTGGCTCCCCCTGTGGCTCAGATCAGAGGAAGCCAAAATGAGCCGTGGTCCTCCTCAAACTAGAGCTGTGACTCTGATCTGAGTGTCAGGCCCAAGGACACAACAGCAGCAGTGAAAGCAAAGAGCGTCACCTGATGGTGTGGTCCCAGATCTTCACCGTCCAGTCCGAGCTGCACGACATGAAGACTTTGGGATGAAACTGGTTCCACTTCACGGAATCTACTGCCATGACATGAGCGTCGTACAAGTCCAGATACTGTCCAGAATAACTCTTAGAACACTGAAACGAGAGAGACTCTTAGAACACTGAAACGAGAGAGACTCTTAGGACACTGTAATGAGAGAGAGACTCTTAGAACACTGAAACGAGAGAGACTCTTAGGACACTGAAACGAGAGAGACTCTTAGGACACTGTAATGAGAGAGAGACTCTTAGAACACTGAAACGAGAGAGACTCTTAGAACACTGAAACGAGAGAGACTCTTAGGACACTGTAATGAGAGAGAGACTCTTAGAACACTGAAACGAGAGAGAGAGTCTTAGAACACTGTAACGAGAGAGACTCTTAGGACACTGTAACGAGAGAGAGACTCTTAGAACACTGAAACAAGAGAGACTCTTAGGACACTGTAATGAGAGAGAGACTCTGAGGGCACTGTAACGAGAGAGAGACTCTTAGAACACTGAAACAAGAGAGACTCTTAGGACACTGTAATGAGAGAGAGACTCTGAGGGCACTGTAACGAGAGAGAAAGAGACTTTTAGGACACTAACGAGAGAGAGACTCTTAGGACACTGTAACGAGAGAGACTCTTAGGACACTGTAACGAGAGAGAGAGACTCTTAGGACACTGTAACGAGAGAGAGACTCTTAGAACACTGAAACAAGAGAGACTCTTAGGACACTGTAATGAGAGAGAGACTCTGAGGGCACTGTAACGAGAGAGAGACTCTTAGAACACTGAAACAAGAGAGACTCTTAGGACACTGTAATGAGAGAGAAACTCTGAGGGCACTGTAACGAGAGAGAGAGAGACTTTTAGGACACTAACGAGAGAGACTCTTAGGACACTGTAACGAGAGAGAGACTCTTAGGACACTGTAACGAGAGAGACTCTTAGGACACTGTAACGAGAGAGAGAGACTCTTAGGATACTGAAACGAGAGAGACTCTTAGGGCACTGTAACGAGAGAGACTCTTAGGACACTGTAACAAGAGAGAGACTCTTAGAACACTGAAACGAGAGAGAGAGTCTTAGGACACTGTAACAAGAGAGAGACTCTTAGGACACTGTAACGAGAGAGAGAGACTCTTAGGACACTGAAACAAGAGAGAGAGACTCTTAGGACACTGTAACAAGAGAGAGACTCTTAGAACACTGAAACGAGAGAGAGAGTCTTAGGACACTGTAACGAGAGAGAGAGTCTTAGGACACTGTAACGAGAGAGAGACTCTTAGAACACTGAAACGAGAGAGAGAGTCTTAGGACACTGTAACGAGAGAGAGACTCTTAGGACACTGTAACGAGAGAGAGAGACTCTTAGGACACTGAAACAAGAGAGAGAAACACTTAGGACACTGTAACGAGAGAGACTCTTAGGACACTAACGAGAGAGAGAGACTCTTAGGACACTGTAATGAGAGAGAGACTCTGAGGGCACTGTAACGAGAGAGAGAGAGACTTTTAGGACACTAACGAGAGAGACTCTTAGGACACTGTAACGAGAGAGACTCTTAGGACACTGTAACGAGAGAGAGAGACTCTTAGGACACTGTAACGAGAGAGACTCTTAGGACACTGTAACGAGAGAGAGAGACTCTTAGGACACTGTAACGAGAGAGAGACTCTTAGGACACTGTAACGAGAGAGAGACTCTTAGGACACTGAAACGAGAGAGACTCTTAGGACACTGTAACGAGAGAGACTCTTAGGACACTGTAACGAGAGAGAGACTCTTAGGACACTGTAACAAGAGAGAGACTCTTAGGACACTGTAACGAGAGACAGACTCTTAGAACACTGAAACAAGAGAGACTCTTAGGACACTGTAATGAGAGAGAGACTCTGAGGGCACTGTAACGAGAGAGAGAGAGACTTTTAGGACACTAACGAGAGAGACTCTTAGGACACTGTAACGAGAGAGAGACTCTTAGGTCACTGTAACGAGAGAGACTCTTAGGACACTGTAACGAGAGAGACTCTTAGGACACTGTAACGAGAGAGAGAGACTCTTAGGACACTGTAACGAGAGAGAGACTCTTAGGACACTTTAACGAGAGAGAGACTCTTAGGACACTGAAATGAGAGAGACTCTTAGGGCACTGTAACTAGAGAGACTCTTAGGACACTGTAACGAGAGAGAGACTCTTAGGACACTGTAACAAGAGAGAGACTCTTAGGACACTGTAACGAGAGAGACTCTTAGGACACTGTAGAGAGAGACTCTTATGTAACTGTAACGAGAGAGAGACTCTTAGGACACTGTAACAAGAGAGAGACTCTTAGAACACTGAAACGAGAGAGAGAGTCTTAGGACACTGTAACGAGAGAGAGACTCTTAGGACACTGTAATGAGAGAGAGACTCTTAGAACACTGAAACGAGAGAGAGAGTCTTAGGACACTGTAACGAGAGAGAGACTCTTAGGACACTGTAACGAGAGAAAGAGACTCTTAGGACACTGTAACGAGAGAGAGAGAGAGACTCTTAGGACACTGAAACAAGAGAGAGAGACTCTTAGGACACTGTAACAAGAGAGAGACTCTTAGAACACTGAAACGAGAGAGAGAGTCTTAGGACACTGTAACAAGAGAGAGACTCTTAGGACACTGTAATGAGAGAGAGACTCTTAGGACACTGTAATGAGAGAGAGACTCTTAGAACACTGAAACGAGAGAGAGAGTCTTAGGACACTGTAACGAGAGAGAGACTCTTAGGACACTGAAACAAGAGAGAGAGACTCTTAGGACACTGTAACGAGAGAGAGAGACTCTTAGGACACTGTAACGAGAGAGACTCTTAGGACACTAACGAGAGAGAGAGACTCTTAGGACACTGTAATGAGAGAGAGACTCTGAGGCCACTGTAACGAGAGAGAGAGAGACTTTTAGGACACTAACGAGAGAGACTCTTAGGACACTGTAACGAGAGAGACTCTTAGGACACTGTAACGAGAGAGAGAGACTCTAAGGACATTGTAACGAGAGAGACTCTTAGGACACTGTAACGAGAGAAAGAGACTCTTAGGACACTGTAACGAGAGAGAGACTCTTAGGACACTGTAACGAGAGAGAGACTCTTAGGACACTGTAACGAGAGAGAGACTCTTAGGACACTGTAACGAGAGAGACTCTTAGGACACTGTAACGAGAGAGAGACTCTTAAGACACTGAAACGAGAGAGACTCTTAGGGCACTGTAACGAGAGAGACTCTTAGGACACTGTAACGAGAGAGAGACTCTTAGGACACTGTAACGAGAGAGACTCTTAGGACACTGTAACGAGAGAGACTCTTAGGACACTGTAACAAGAGAGAGACTCTTAGGACACTGTAACGAGAGAGAGACTCTTAGGACACTGTAACAAGAGAGAGACTCTTAGAACACTGAAACGAGAGAGAGAGTCTTAGGACACTGTAACGAGAGAGACTCTTAGGACACTGTAATGAGAGAGAGACTCTTAGAACACTGAAACGAGAGAGAGAGTCTTAGGACACTGTAACGAGAGAGAGACTCTTAGGACACTGTAACGAGAGAGAGAGACTCTTAGGACACTGTAACGAGAGAGAGAGACTCTTAGGACACTGTAACGAGGGAGAGAGACTCTTAGGACACTGAAACGAGAGAGAGACTCTTAGGACACTGTAACGAGAGAGAGACTCTTAGGACACTGTAATGAGAGAGAGACTCTTAGAGCACTGTAGAGAGACTCTTAGGGCACTGTAGAGAGACTTTGAGGGCACTGTAGAGACTCTCAGGACACTGTAACGAGAGAGAGAGACACTTAGGGCACTGCAAAGAGAGAGTGAGAGACTATTAAAACACTGTCAAGAGAGAGACTCTGAGGGCACTGTAGAGAGACTCTTAGGGCACTGTAGAGACTCTTAGGGCACTGTAGAGACTCTTAGGGCACTGTAGAGACTCTTAGGGCACTGTAGAGACTCTTAGGGCACTGTAGAGACTCTTAGGGCACTGTAGAGACTCTTAGGGCACTGTAGAGACTCTGAGGGCACTGTAGAGACTCTGAGGGCACTGTAGAGACTCTGAGGGCACTGTAGAGACTCTTAGCGCACTGTAGAGAGAGACTCTTAGGGCACTGTAGAGAGAGACTCTGAGGGAACTGTAAAGAGAGAGAGACTCTTAGAGCACTGTAGAGTAGAGACTCTTAGGGCACTGTAGCGAGACTCTGAGGGCACTGTAGAGTCTCTTAGGGCACTGTAGAGAGACTCTTAGGGCACTGTAGAGAGACTCTTAGGGCACTGTAGAGAGACTCTGAGGGCACTGTAGAGAGACTCTGAGGGCACTGTAGAGAGACTCTGAGGGCACTGTAGAGAGACTCTTAGGGCACTGTAGCGGGCCGGTGTGGAGTACCTTGTAGATCTTTCCCGTTTCGCTGCCCACGAGGAAGAGGAAGTCGATTTGTTTGTGGAAGTCGAAGGACGTGAGAGAAGCTGCAAACACAGAGTGAGTCAGACGAGAGCCCAGGCCTGTTTGACGTCCTGGGACACATACCGTTGATGTTCTCGTCCTGGGACACGCTCACGGTCAGACGGAGGACGTCCGTGTGCACCAGCTCGTTCTGTCGACAACACACGGGTCAAACGTGTTGTAGGGCACTTTACACGACACACATGTGAACGGCGAGGCCTGACCTTGACCAGAGTCCAGCAGACCACGCGGCCGTCCGACGACACCGAGAAGAAGTTGTGGTTGTTGTCCATGTCGTCGTTCTGCCATCGAACCTGAACGGACGAACACGAGAGGGTCAGGGGCAGGACCGGGGTGCAGGTGCAGTACTCTCACCTGCCACACGGGGCAGTACTCTCACCTGCCACACGGGGTGCAGGTGCAGTACTCTCACCTGCCACACGGGGTCGGTGTGCAGTACTCTCACCTGCCACACGGGGTGCAGGTGCAGTACTCTCACCTGCCACACGGGGTCGGGGTGCAGTACTCTCACCTGCCACACGGGGTCGGGGTGCAGTACTCTCACCTGCCACACGGGGTCGGGGTGCAGTACTCTCACCTGCCACACGCGGTCGGGGTGCAGTACTCTCACCTGTCACACGGGGTCGGGGTGCAGTACTCTCACCTGCCACACGGGGCAGTACTCTCACCTGCTACACGGTGCAGTACTCTCACCTGCCACACGGGGCAGTACTCTCACCTGCCACACGGGGTCGGTGTGCAGTACTCTCACCTGCCACACGGGGTCGGGTGCAGTACTCTCACCTGCCACACGGTGCAGTACTCTCACCTGCCACACGGGGCAGTACTCTCACCTGCCACACGGGGTCGGGTGCAGTACTCTCACCTGCCACACGGGGTCGGGTGCAGTACTCTCACCTGCCACACGGTGCAGTACTCTCACCTGCCACACGGGGCAGTACTCTCACCTGCCACACGGGGTCGGGTGCAGTACTCTCACCTGCCACACGGTGCAGTACTCTCACCTGCCACACGGTGCAGTACTCTCACCTGCCACACGGGGCAGTACTCTCACCTGCCACACGGGGCAGTACTCTCACCTGCCACACGGTGCAGTACTCTCACCTGCCACACGGGGTGCAGGTGCAGTACTCTCACCTGCCACACGGGGCAGTACTCTCACCTGCCACACGGGGTCGGGTGCAGTACTCTCACCTGCCACACGGGGTGCAGGTGCAGTACTCTCACCTGCCACACGGGGTCGGGGTGCAGTACTCTCACCTGCCACACGGTGCAGTACTCGCACCTGCCACACGGTGCAGTACACTCACCTGCCACACGGGGTGCAGGGGCAGTACTCTCACCTGCCACACGGGGCAGTACTCTCACCTGCCACACGGGGCAGTACTCTCACCTGCCACACGGTGCAGTACTCTCACCTGCCACACGGGGCAGTACTCTCACCTGCCACACGTGGTCGGGGTGCAGTACTCTCACCTGCCACACGGGGTGCAGGTGCAGTACTCTCACCTGCCACACGGGGCAGTACTCTCACCTGCCACACGGGGTCGGGGTGCAGTACTCTCACCTGCCACACGGTGCAGTACTCTCACCTGCCACACGGGGCAGTACTCTCACCTGCCACACGGTGCAGTACTCTCACCTGCCACACGGGGTGCAGGTGCAGTACTCTCACCTGCCACACGGGGTCGGTGTGCAGTACTCTCACCTGCCACACGGTGCAGTACTCTCACCTGCCACACGGGGTCGGGTGCAGTACTCTCACCTGCCACACGGGGTCTGGTGCAGTACTCTCACCTGCCACACGGGGTCTGGTGCAGTACTCTCACCTGCCACACGGGGTGCAAGTGCAGTACTCTCACCTGCCACACGGGGTCTGGTGCAGTACTCTCACCTGCCACACGGGGCAGTACTCTCACCTGCCACACGGGGCAGTACTCTCACCTGCCACACGGTGCAGTACTCTCACCTGCCACACGGGGTGCAGGTGCAGTACTCTCACCTGCCACACGGGGTCGGGGTACAGTACTCTCACCTGCCACACGGGGTCGGGTGCAGTACTCTCACCTGCCACACGGGGCAGTACTCTCACCTGCCACACGGTGCAGTACTCTCACCTGCCACACGGGGTGCAGGTGCAGTACTCTCACCTGCCACACGGGGACGGGGTGCAGTACTCTCACCTGCCACACGGTGCAGTACTCTCACCTGCCACACGGGGTCGGGTGCAGTACTCTCACCTGCCACACGGTGCAGTACTCTCACCTGCCATACGGGGTCGGGGTGCAGTACTCTCACCTGCCACACGGTGCAGTACTCGCACCTGCCACACGGTGCAGTACTCTCACCTGCCACACGGGGTGCAGGTGCAGTACTCTCACCTGCCACACGGGGTCGGGGTGCAGTACTCTCACCTGCCACACGGTGCAGTACTCGCACCTGCCACACGGTGCAGTACTCTCACCTGCCACACGGGGTGCAGGTGCAGTACTCTCACCTGCCACACGGGGCAGTACTCTCACCTGCCACACGGGGTCGGGGTGCAGTACTCTCACCTGCCACACGGGGCAGTACTCTCACCTGCCACACGGGGTGCAGGTGCAGTACTCTCACCTGCCACACGGGGCAGTACTCTCACCTGCCACACGGGGTCGGGGTGCAGTACTCTCACCTGCCACACGGGGTCGGTGTGCTTGCCCGTCCGGGCCGTGCTCTTGAACGCCGGCTCGGGGCCCTTCTCCTGGAGGTTGAACACGGCCACAGAGCCGTCGTAGAACCCCGCGGCGGCCAGATGGGGGCGCTGCTCGTGCACGTCCAGGCACAGCACGCCGGACCACGTGGAGAAGAAGTACTCGGGGTGCGACGGGTTCTTCAGAGAGTAGAACAAGAGCAGGCCGCGCGCCTGACGGTTAAACTCATCTGCAACACAAACACCGCGTCACCGTCTGGGCTTCGTCCCGTCAACTCTAACGGCTGCAGTGAAAGGTGAAAGTAGATTCTGCTGCGACTGCACAGCTTAGCTAGCTTGTTTGCTAATGGTAGGCGGAGGTAAAGGACACTTCAACTCACCACAGCAAAGGTCAAAGTCTGTAAATGTGACTTTGTACTTAGTCAGACACAGAGTCTTCGACTTTTATATTTGTACTCAGACTGTAGCTGCTCTTTCACATTTCATTAATCAAAGTTTTGACTCCCCCTAAATCAATAGACCAGTCATATGCTAATCATATGCTAATGAGGTGCTCGACAGTAACGAGGAGCTAAAGCTAACAATAGGACTGTTCACCGCTAACACAATAACAACAGATTAGCTTCAGGTGAAACTAATCAGGGTAAATATAGTTAAACAAAGACAGGCCGTTATCAGGGACTCCTCCCTGTGGGCGGGGCTTATACACACATCAGATTAGCATAAATCAGAGTTCTCAGACCAGTTCTTCTGATTGAGACCTTGATTTTCAAAACAGTGGAACATCCATGGAACAGGTCGATGGAACCCTCCTGGTGTCACCTGCACAACTCCTGTTACTGCAGTACTAGTACTACTACTGCAGTACTATTACTACTACTGCAGTACTATTACTACTACTGCAGTACTATTACTACTACTGCAGTACTATTACTATTACTACTACTGCAATGAGCACTGACAGGGGCCAGAGCGCACTGTCTCCATAGAAACTAAAGTGCAGTTTGGTACAAAGACAAAGATCAGTTCTGCTGTGGTTCTCCATCCAAAATACTCACACGATCCCAGTCCAACAGCAAAAAGATCTGGATACTTCTTATTCCTGGAAACAAACAAACAAACAAACAAACAAACAAACAAACAAACATCATGTGACTTTATGTTCCTGAGTGTGGGCTTAAAATACTTGTAACTCAGATTTCAGCATTTGTTTTCAGCTGAAACTAGTGACATAAGTGACCAGCAGAGGGCGCGTAGTGACATAAGCATAGACTGTAGATATCAGTGGACCATGTTAGCATGCTAGCCGCCGCGTTCCAAATAGGAAGCAGCTATGGAGGCGCTCCTGGCTCCATGAAGCCGAGCTGCCATTCACTTTCTATTGGGACACTGGTGCCCTTTACTCTGTAACTGTTTCTGTCAAGCTCACCATCTGGAACTAAAACGTCTGTTTTGACACACTCTACATGAATCAGGTGTTTTTTTTTTTCGTTCGGTTGTTCATAAATCAAGTTATTAGCAATAATAACTGACCAATCAGGTGCTTCCTTTTCCAGGGGCCGTTTTCGCTCGTGTTAGCAACAGGTTTGATTGACAGCTAGCGCCGCACGTTGCCGCCGTCTCCTCTCACCGAGGGGCGGATACCGTTAGCAACCGCGCTCCTGATTAGTCCGTGTGGTTGCCACGATACGCACTCGGATTTCCAAATATGGAGTCTGGCTCCGCTTTAGCCGCTATAACTGCTAGCCGCGATGGGCTTCATTTGGCTGGAGGCAAACGCTATGGGTGACGTCACAATCCCTTAGTCCACTGATCTACAGTCTATGGACATAAGTGACCAGCAGAGGGCGTGTAGTGACGTAAGTGACCGGCAGAGGGCGTGTAGTGACGTAAGTGACCGGCAGAGGGCGTGTAGTGACGTAAGTGACCGGCAGAGGGCGTGTAGTGACGTAAGTGACCGGCAGAGGGCGTGTAGTGACGTAAGTGACCAGCAGAGGGCGTGTAGTGACGTAAGTGACCAGCAGAGGGCGTGTAGTGACGTAAGTGACCAGCAGAGGGCGTGTAGTGACGTAAGTGACCAGCAGAGGGCGTGTAGTGACGTAAGTGACAAGAAGAGGGCTTTTAGTGACGTAAGTGACCAGCAGAGGGCGTGTAGTGACGTAAGTGACCAGCAGAGGGCGTGTAGTGACGTAAGTGACCAGCAGAGGGCGTGTAGTGACGTAAGTGACCAGCAGAGGGCGTGTAGTGACGTAAGTGACCAGCAGAGGGCGTGTAGTGACGTAAGTGACCAGCAGAGGGCGTGTAGTGACATAAGTGACCGGCAGAGGGCGTGTAGTGACGTAAGTGACCAGCAGAGGGCGCGTAGTGACATAAGTGACCGGCAGAGGGCGTGTAGTGAGCGTAAGTGACCAGCAGAGGGCGAGTAGTTACATAAGTGACCGGCAGAGGGCGTGTAGTGACGTAAGTGACCAGCAGAGGGCGCGTAGTGACATAAGTGACCGGCCGAGGGCGTGTAGTGAGCGTAAGTGACCAGCAGAGGGCGTGTAGTGACGTAAGTGACCAGCAGAGGGCGCGTGGTGACATAAGTGACCAGCAGAGGGCGTGTGGTGACATAAGTGACCGGCAGAGGGCGCGTAGTGACATAAGTGACCGGCAGAGGGCGCGAATTGCCATAAGTGACCAGCAGAGGGCGTGTAGTGAGCGTAAGTGACCGGCAGAGGGCGCGTAGTGACATAAGTGACCGGCAGAGGGCGTAGTGACGTAAGTGACCAGCAGAGGGCGCGTAGTGACATAAGTGACCGGCAGAGGGCGTGTAGTGACGTAAGTGACCAGCAGAGGGCGTGTAGTGACGTAAGTGACCGGCAGAGGGCGTGTCCTGACATAAGTGACCAGCAGAGGGCGCGTAGTGACATAACTGACCGGCAGAGGGCGTGTCCTGACATAAGTGACCGGCAGAGGGCGTGTGGTGACATAAGTGACCGGCAGAGGGCGCGTAGTGACATAAGTGACCGGCAGAGGGCGTGTAGTGAGCGTAAGTGACCAGCAGAGGGCGCGTAGTGACATAAGTGACCAGCAGAGGGCGTGTAGTGACATAACTGACCAGCAGAGGGCGTGTAGTGACATAAGTGACCGGCAGAGGGCGTGTAGTGACATAAGTGACCGGCAGAGGGCGTGTGGTGACATAAGTGACCGGCAGAGGGCGCGTAGTGACATAAGTGACCGGCAGAGGGCGCGTAGTGACGTAAGTGACCGGCAGAGGGCGTGTCCTGACATAAGTGACCAGCAGAGGGCGTGTAGTGACATAACTGACCAGCAGAGGGCGTGTAGTGACATAACTGACCAGCAGAGGGCGGTGACTGACAGCTTCTTGCCTTTGTCGAACTGAAACTTCCAGAGGGGCAGCAGAGTCCCCTCCTGACGGCCCTCGTCTGCAGGATCCTCGAAGTATTTAAAGTCTGAGACAGAAACCGCCACCAGAGCACGTTAGGAGGAAGAAAAGAGATTAAACAGGTCAGGAGGAGGTCAGGAGGAGGTCAGGAGGAGGAGGTCAGGAGGAGGAGGTCAGGAGCAGGAGGTCAGGAGCAGGAGGTCAGGAGGAGATCAGGAGGAGGTCAGGAGGAGGAGGTCAGGAGGAGGTCAGGAGGAGATCAGGAGGAGGAGGTCAGGAGAAGGTCGGGAGGAGGAGGTCAGGAGCAGGAGGTCAGGAGAAGGACAGGGTCAGGAGCAGAAGGTCTCAGAGTGGTGCTGGACTCACCCTGGAGAATCGGGTCAAACGTGTTCTGGTTCACCATCCGCTCCAGGATCTTTGCTGCTTTGGACACTTTGTTCAGACCATCAGCCTGAAAAGACCACAGGTCAGACAAGACCTGGGTCAGTCCTGGGTCAGACCTGGGTCGGCCCTGGGTCGGTCCTGGGTCGGTCCTGGGTCGGCCCTGGGTCGGTCCTGGGTCAGACCTGGGTCGGTCCTGGGTCGGTCCTGGGTCAGACCTGGGTCGGTCCTGGTTCAGACCTGGGTCGGCCCTGGGTCGGTCCTGGTTCAGACCTGGGTCGGCCCTGGGTCAGACCTGGGTCAGACCTGGGTCGGTCCTGGGTCAGACCTGGTTCAGACCTGGGTCGGCCCTGGGTCGGCCCTGGGTCGGCCCTGGGTCGGTCCTGGTTCGGTCCTGGGTCAGACCTGGGTCGGTCCTGGGTCGGTCCTGGTTCAGACCTGGGTCGGCCCTGGGTCAGACCTGGGTCAGACCTGGGTCGGTCCTGGTTCAGACCTGGGTCGGCCCTGGGTCAGACCTGGGTCAGACCTGGGTCCGTCCTGGGTCAGACCTGGGTCGGTCCTGGGTCGGTCCTGAGTCGGCCCTGGGTCGGCCCTGGGTCGGCCCTGGGTCGGTCCTGGGTCGGTCCTGGTTCAGACCTGGGTCGGTCCTGGGTCGGTCCTGGTTCAGACCTGGTTCAGACCTGGGTCGGCCCTGGGTCGGTCCTGGGTCGGTCCTGGGTCGGTCCTGGGTCGGTCCTGGGTCGGTCCTGGGTCAGACCTAGGTCGGTCCTGGGTCGGTCCTGGGTCCGTCCTGGGTCCGTCCTGGGTCAGACCTGGGTCGGTCCTGGGTCGGTCCTGGGTCAGTCCTGGTTCGGTCCTGGGTCGGTCCTGGGTCGGTCCTGGGTCGGTCCTGGGTCGGTCCTGGGTCCGTCCTGGGTCCGTCCTGGGTCAGACCTGGGTCGGTCCTGGGTCGGTCCTGGTTCGGTCCTGGTTCGGTCCTGGGTCGGTCCTGGGTCGGTCCTGGTTCGGTCCTGGGTCGGTCCTGGGTCGGTCCTGGGTCGGTCCTGGGTCGGTCCTGGGTCGGTCCTGGGTCAGTCCTGGGTCAGACCTGTGAGTCGGCTGCTCTCAGTTTCTTCAGGTTCTTCTGGTTCTTGTTCCTCTCGTTCTTCTGCAGCTCCTTCACGTAAGCGTCGTAAATCTCCCACTGGAAACATGTTTGAAACACGTTTGTGAAACACGTCTGTGAAACACGTTTGTGAAACACGTCTGTGAAACACGTCTGTGAAACACGTCTGTGAAACACGTCTGTGAAACACGTCTGTGAAACACGTCTGTGAAACAAGTCTGTGAAACAAGTCTGTGAAACACGTCTGTGAAACAAGTCTGTGAAACACGTTAGTGAAACACGTTTGAAACACGTCTGTGAAACACGTCTGTGAAACACGTCTGTGAAACACGTCTGTGAAACACGTCTGTGAAACAAGTCTGTGAAACAAGTCTGTGAAACACGTTTGTGAAACACGTTTGTGAAACAAGTTTGTGAAACACGTCTGTGAAACACGTCTGTGAAACACGTTAGTGAAACACGTTTGTGAAACACGTCTGTGAAACACGTCTGTGAAACACGTCTGTGAAACACGTTTGTGAAACACGTCTGTGAAACACGTTTGTGAAACACGTCTGTGAAACACGTCTGTGAAACACGTCTGTGAAACACGTTTGTGAAACACGTCTGTGAAACAAGTTTGTGAAACACGTCTGTGAAACACGTCTGAAACACGTCTGAGAAACACGTCTGAGAAACACGTCTGTGAAACACGTCTGTGAAACACGTCTGTGAAACACGTCTGTGAAACACGTCTGTGAAACACGTCTGTGAAACACGTCTGTGAAACACGTCTGAAACACGTTTGAAACACGTCTGTGAAACACGTCTGTGAAACACGTCTGTGAAACACGTCTGTGAAACACGTTTGTGAAACACGTCTGTGAAACACGTTTGTGAAACACGTCTGTGAAACACGTCTGTGAAACACGTCTGTGAAACACGTTTGTGAAACACGTCTGTGAAACACGTCTGTGAAACACGTCTGTGAAACACGTCTGTGAAACACGTTTGTGAAACACGTCTGTGAAACACGTCTGTGAAACACGTCTGTGAAACACGTTTGTGAAACACGTCTGTGAAACACGTTTGTGAAACACGTCTGTGAAACACGTCTGTGACACCCGCTCAGAGTGAAAGTGCAGACGATGATGAGGAGGACGCACCTGGTTGGCCGTGTCGGAGAAGGAGCGTCGAGGAGGAGGCTCGGTCTGACAGGTTCGCTCCTGACAAACAGCAGGTGATGAGATCAGACACTTCAAAAGTACGACCAAATGCACATTTTAAACATATTTTCTGCTTTTGGAGCGAAATATTATGTTTTTAAAAAGGCACCAAAATAACTGATGAAAAGAAAACAAAATGTCTTTCAAACAAGAAAATAAACTGAATATTTTTTGCACTTTTGTGATTCATTTAAGGTGAATTCACTTTTTTACTCTCAGAGAGTTGTTGAGTGTAACGTGTTTTTACTTTCAGGGAGTGTTGTTTAAAGTTTTTTTTACTCTCAGGGGGTGTTCTTTAAAGTGTTTTTACTCTCAGGGAGTGTTGTTTAAAGTGTTTTTACTCTCAGGGGGTGTTCTTTAAAGTGTTTTTACTCAGGGGGTGTTCTTTAAAGTGTTTTTACTCTCAGGGGGTGTTCTTTAAAGTGTTTTTACTCTCAGGGGTGTTGTTTAAAGTGTTTTTACTCTCAGTGTTTTTACTTTCAGGGAGTGTTGTTTAAAGTTTTTTTTACTCTCAGGGGGTGTTCTTTAAAGTGTTTTTACTCTCAGGGGGTGTTCTTTAAAGTGTTTTTTCTCTCAGGGGGTGTTGTTTAAAGTGTTTTTACTCAGGGGGTGTTGTTTAAAGTGTTTTTACTCTCAGGGGGTGTTCTTTAAAGTGTTTTTACTCTCAGTGTTCTTTAAAGTGTTTTTACTCTCAGGGAGTGTTGTTTAAAGTTTTTTTTACTCTCAGGGGGTGTTCTTTAAAGTGTTTTTACTCTCAGGGAGTGTTGTTTAAAGTGTTTTTACTCTCAGGGGGGTTGTTTAAAGTGTTTTTACTCTGTGTTTTTACTCTCAGGGGGTGTTGTTTAAAGTGTTTTTACTCTCAGTGTTTTTACTTTCAGGGAGTGTTGTTTAAAGTGTTTTTACTCTCAGGGGGTGTTGTTTAAAGTGTTTTTACTCTCAGGGAGTGTTGTTTAAAGTGTTTTTACTCTCAGGGAGTGTTGTTTAAAGTGTTTTTACTCTCAGGGGGTGTTGTTTAAAGCGTTTTTTCTCTCAGGGAGTGTTGTTTAAAGAATTTTTACTCTCAGGGGGAGTTGTTTAAAGTTTTTTCTCTCAGGGGTGTTGTTTAAAGTGTTTTTACTCTCAGGGGTGTTGTTTAAAGTGTTTTTACATCAGGGGGTGTTGTTTAAAGTGTTTTTACTCTAATGGGGTTTTGTTTAAAGTGTTTTTACTCTCAGGGGGTTGTTTAAAGTGTTTTTACTCTCTGGGGGTGTTCTTTAAAGTGTTTTTACTCTCAGGGAGTGTTGTTTAAAGTGTTTTTACTCACAGGGGGGTTGTTTAAAGGGTTTTTACTCTCAGTGTTTTTACTCTCAGGGGGTGTTGTTTAAAGTGTTTTTACTCTCAGGGGGGTTGTTTAAAGTGTTTTTACTCTCAGTGTTTTTACTTTCAGGGAGTGTTGTTTAAAGTGTTTTTACTCTCAGGGAGTGTTGTTTAAAGTGTTTTTACTCTCAGGGGGTGTTGTTTAAAGTGTTTTTACTCTCAGGGAGTGTTGTTTAAAGTGTTTTTACTCTCGGGGTGTTGTTTAAAGTGTTTTTACTCTCAGGGGGTGTTCTTTAAAGTGTTTTTACTCTCAGGGAGTGTTGTTTAAAGTGTTTTTACTCTCGTTGTTTAAAGTGTTTTTACTCTCAGGGGGTGTTGTTTAAAGTGTTTTTACTCAGGGGGTGTTGTTTAAACTGTTTTTACTCTCAGGGGGGTTGTTTAAAGTGTTTTTACTCTCAGTGTTTTTACTCTCAGGGGGTGTTGTTTAAAGCGTTTTTACTCTCAGGGGGTGTTGTTTAAAGCGTTTTTTCTCTCAGGGGGTGTTGTTTAAAGCGTTTTTTCTCTCAGGGGGTATTGTTTAAAGTGTTTTTACTCTCGGGGGGTGTTGTTTAAAGTGTTTTTACTCTCAGGGGGTGTTGTTTAAAGTGTTTTTACTCTCAGGGAGTGTTGTTTAAAGTGTTTTTACTCAGGGAGTGTTGTTTAAAGTGTTTTTACTCTCAGGGGGTGTTGTTTAAAGTGTTTTTACTCTCAGGGAGTGTTGTTTAAAGTGTTTTTACTCTCAGGGGGTGTTGTTTAAAGTGTTTTTACTCTCAGGGGGTGTTGTTTAAAGTGTTTTTTCTCTCAGGGGGTGTTGTTTAAAGCGTTTTTACTCTCAGGGAGTGTTGTTTAAAGCGTTTTTACTCTCAGGGGGGTTGTTTAAAGTGTTTTTACTCTCAGGGGGGTTGTTTAAAGTGTTTTTACTCTCAGGGGGTGTTGTTTAAAGTGTTTTTACTCTCAGGGGGGTTGTTTAAAGTGTTTTTACTCTCAGGGGGTGTTGTTTAAAGCGTTTTTACTCTCAGGGGGTGTTGTTTAAAGTGTTTTTACTCTCAGGGGGTGTTGTTTAAAGTGTTTTTACTCTCAGGGGGTTGTTGAGCGTCTGCGAGGCTCTCTCGCTGAAGTTGAACTGGTTTGTGAGTTTGGGCTCCTTCTTGTCCAGTTTGGAGGCGGCGCTGTCCGGTCTGTCGTCGTCTGCAGGCTCCTCCCCCTCGTCTGCCGGCGGCGTCTGCACACGCCGTGGTAAACGCCACACAGTTACTCACTTCAGTGTCTCGGTGTTTGTTCTGCTGTGACTCACCGGAGGCTCCGGTGTCTCTGCCTCGTGGTCCGCTCCGGCCTCTGCAGCCGCTGAACACAAACACAGGAGTGTCAGAGGAGCGCCGGGACAGGACGCCCTCCGGTGGCACACGTCAGAGGGGCGCCGGGACAGGACGCCCTCCGGTGGCACACGTCAGAGGAGCGCCGGGACAGGACGCCCTCCGGTGGCACACGTCAGAGGAGCGCCCTCTGGTGGCACACGTCAGAGGAGCGCCGGGACAGGACGCCCTCCGGTGGCACACGTCAGAGGGGCGCCGGGACAGGACGCCCTCCGGTGGCACACGTCAGAGGGGCGCCGGGACAGGACGCCCTCCGGTGGCACACGTCAGAGGAGCGCCGGGACAGGACGCCCTCCGGTGGCACACGTCAGAGGAGCGCCGGGACAGGACGCCCTCCGGTGGCACACGTCAGAGGGGCGCCGGGACAGGACGCCCTCCGGTGGCACACGTCAGAGGGGCGCCGGGACAGGACGCCTCGGTGGCACACGCCAGAGGCGCCGCTGGGACAGGACGCCCCGTGGCACACGTCAGAGGAGCGCCGGGACAGGACGCCCTCCGGTGGCACACGTCAGAGGGGAGCCGGGACAGGACGCCCTCCGGTGGCACACGTCAGAGTGGCGCCGGGACAGGACGCCCTCCGGTGGCACACGTCAGAGGAGCGCCGGGACAGGACGCCCTCTGGTGGCACACGTCAGAGGAGCGCCGGGACAGGACGCCCTCTGGTGGACGAGCGTGTATTACAGAAGCCACGTCTATGACACGTTCTCATGATGTTCTAATTCTGACTTAGTTTGGTGGGAGGGCACTGCAGAGGAGTTGACAGGACGCCCTGTGTGATGTCATCCGACGTGTCATTGAAAACAGAAAGACAATTTGGTGGCACACGTCAGAGGAGCGCCGGGACATGGTTGCTATGGTAACAGCTGTAGAGTTACCTCCCCCCGTGTCATATCTGCTGCCCATGACCAACCAGGAAGTACATTATAAACATCATGAAAACTGTCAAAATGTTTAATAAAATCTCAAATATAATCATACGGACTGCGTTTAGTGAGATGTGTCTGTCGTATAGACTTTAATGTCACTCGTGCTGGAAAGTGGAAAGCAACAGTAAACGAGACTTTTAATGACTTGAGTTGAAGTGCTCTAAACCTTAGGCCTGGAGCCTGTGACCTGAGGCTCGGGGTGTCTGTTCTTTGTGTTTAACCCGTCCCTGGGTCTGGACTCACCGCTGAGTCCCTCTTTGGCCCGGAGCCTGCGCGCCTCCTCCGAGTCCTGGTGCAGCAAACCTCCATCGAGGACCAGGTGAACCGCGAGCTGATCCACAGAGACCGGCTTGAACGAGCGCTCCTGAGGACAAGACCGGGATCAGACCGGGTTTGGTTCTGGTTTGGTTCTGGTTTAGACCTGGTTTGGTTCTGGTTTAGACCTGGTCCTAGTCTGGTCCTAGTCTGGTCCTAGTCTGGTCCTAGTCTGGTCCTAGTCTGGTCCTAGTCTGGTCCTAGTCTGGTCCTAGTCTGGTCCTGGTCTCTGGTCCTGGTCCAGTCCTGGTCCAGTCCTGGTCCTGGTCCTGGTCCTGGTCCTGGTCTGGTCCTGGTCTGGTCCTGGTCTCTGGTCCTGGTCTCTGGTCTCTGGTCTCTGGTCTCTGGTCCCTGGTCCCTGGTCCCTGGTCCCTGGTCCCTGGTCCCTGGTCTCTGGTCTCTGGTCTCTGGTCTCTGGTCTCTGGTCTCTGGTCTCTGGTCTCTGGTGTCTGGTGTCTGGTGTCTGGTGTCTGGTGTCTGGTGTCTGGTGTCTGGTCCTGGTCCGGTCCAGTCCTGGTCTCTCTGGTCCAGTCCTGGTCTGGTCCTGCTCTGGTCCTGGTCCTGGTCCTGGTCCTGGTCCTGGTCCTGGTCTCTCTGGTCCAGTCCTGGTCCTGGTCCTGGTCCAGTCCTGGTCCTGGTCCTGGTCTCTCTGGTCCAGTCCTGGTCTGGTCCTGCTCTGGTCCTGGTCCTGGTCTCTCTGGTCCAGTCCTGGTCTGGTCCTGGTCCTGGTCTCTCTGGTCCAGTCCTGGTCTGGTCCTGCTCTGGTCCTGGTCCTGGTCTCTCTGGTCCAGTCCTGGTCCTGGTCCAGTCCTGGTCCTGGTCCTGGTCCTGGTCTCTCTGGTCCAGTCCTGGTCTGGTCCTGGTCTCTGGTCTCTGGTCCTGGTCTCTCTGGTCCAGTCCTGGTCCAGTCCTGGTCTGGTCCTGGTCCTGGTCTCTCTGGTCCAGTCCTGGTCTGGTCCTGGTCCTGGTCTCTCTGGTCCAGTCCTGGTCCAGTCCTGGTCTGGTCCTGGTCCAGTTCTGGTCTCTCTGGTCCTGGTCCAGTCCTGGTCCTGGTCCTGGTCTCTCTGGTCCAGTCCTGGTCCAGTCCTGGTCCAGTCCTGGTCCAGTCCTGGTCTCTCTGGTCCAGTCCTGGTCCAGTCCTGGTCCAGTCCTGGTCCAGTCCTGGTCCTGCTCTGGTCCAGTCCTGGTCCTGGTCCAGTCCTGGTCCTGTACCCTGTGGTTGTATCGTATGGTGTTGTCCGGGCCGTGAGGGTTGGTTGCTGTGAGGATCCTGGTGATCTCCTCCTTCAGCTCCTGCGACGCAAACACAAGAACAAGTTTGACCCTAAACCTTTCTGTTCCAGGACGGGACACGGGACGGTCCTGTTCCAGGACGGGACACGGGACGGTCCTGTTCCAGGACGGGACACGGGTCCTGGTCCAGGACGGGACACGGGACGGTCCTGCAGTTGCTCCTCAGTCACTGAGACTCAAAGAAAACCAGGAGTCCAAACTCTAGAGCAGCTTCTACAGGACGGAGGAGTCATCAGGACGAGAACATGTGCTCAGACCTGGATCTGACCTGGATCTGACCTGGATCTGACCTGGATCTGACCTGGATCTGACCTGGATCTGACCTGGATCTGACCTGTTCCAGGTTCAGACTCACGGCCTCAGACCTGGTCCAGACCTGGTCCAGGTTCAGACTCACGGCCTCAGACCCGGTCCAGACCTGGTCCAGACCTGGTCCAGGTTCAGACTCACGGTCTCAGACCTGGTCCAGGTCCAGTCCTGGTCCTGGTCCAGGTTCAGACTCACGGCCTGAGTCCTGGTCCAGGTTCAGACTCACGGCCTCAGACCTGGTCCAGACCTGGTCCAGGTTCAGACTCACGGCCTCAGACCCGGTCCAGGTCAAGACCTGGTCCAGGTTCAGACTCACGGCCTCAGACCCGGTCCAGTCCTGGTCCTGGTCCAGGTTCAGACTCACGGCCTCAGACCCGGTCCAGTCCTGGTCCTGGTCCAGGTTCAGACTCACGGCCTCAGACCTGGTCCAGAGGCCTCAGACCTGGTCCTGGTCCAGGTTCAGACTCACGGCCTCAGTCCTGGTCCAGGTTCAGACTCACGGCCTCAGACCTGGTCCAGTCCTGGTCCAGGTTCAGACTCACGGCCTCAGACCCAGTCCTGGTCCTGGTCCAGGTTCAGACTCACGGCCTCAGACCTGGTCCAGACCTGGTCCAGGTTCAGACTCACGGCCTCAGACCTGGTCCTGGTCCAGGTTCAGACTCACGGCCTCAGACCCGGCTCAGTCCTGGTCCTGGTCCAGGTTCAGACTCACGGCCTCAGACCTGGTCCTGGTCCAGTCCTGGTCCAGGTTCAGACTCACGGCCTCAGACCCGGTCCAGGTTCAGACTCACGGCCTCAGACCCAGTCCTGGTCCTGGTCCAGGTTCAGACTCACGGCCTCAGACCCGGTCCAGTCCTGGTCCAGGTTCAGACTCACGGCCTCAGACCCGGTCCTGGTCCTGGTCCAGGTTCAGACTCACGGCCTCAGACCCAGTCCTGGTCCTGGTCCAGGTTCAGACTCACGGCCTCAGACCCAGTCCTGGTCCAGGTTCAGACTCACGGCCTCAGTCCTGGTCCTGGTCCAGGTTCAGACTCACGGCCTCAGTCCTGGTCCTGGTCCAGGTTCAGACTCACGGCCTCAGACCTGGTCCAGACCTGGTCCAGGTTCAGACTCACGGCCTCAGACCCGGTCCAGGTCCAGACCTGGTCCAGGTTCAGACTCACGGTCTCAGACCTGGTCCAGGTCCAGTCCTGGTCCTGGTCCAGGTTCAGACTCACGGCCTGAGTCCTGGTCCAGGTTCAGACCTGGTCCAGGTTCAGACTCACGGCCTCAGACCCGGTCCAGTCCTGGTCCTGGTCCAGGTTCAGACTCACGGCCTCAGACCTGGTCCAGGTTCAGACTCACGTCCTCAGACCTGGTCCTGGTCCTGGTCCAGGTTCAGACTCACGGCCCCAGTCCTGGTCCAGGTTCAGACTCACGGCCTCAGACCTGGTCCTGGTCCAGGTTCAGACTCACGGCCTCAGACCCAGTCCTGGTCCTGGTCCAGGTTCAGACTCACGGCCTCAGACCTGGTCCAGGTTCAGACTCACGGCCTCAGACCTGGTCCTGGTCCAGTCCTGGTCCAGGTTCAGACTCACGGCCTCCAGTCCTGGTCCAGGTTCAGACTCACGGCCTCAGACCCGGTCCTGGTCCAGTCCTGGTCCAGGTTCAGACTCACGGCCTCAGACCCGGTCCAGGTTCAGACTCACGGCCTCAGACCCAGTCCTGGTCCTGGTCCAGGTTCAGACTCACGGCCTCAGACCCGGTCCAGGTCCAGACCTGGTCCAGGTTCAGACTCACGGCCTCAGACCCGGCTCAGACCTGGTCCTGGTCCAGGTTCAGACTCACGGCCTCAGACCCGGCTCAGTCCTGGTCCTGGTCCAGGTTCAGACTCACGGCCTCAGTCCTGGTCCTGGTCCAGGTTCAGACTCACGGCCTCAGACCTGGTCCTGGTCCAGGTTCAGACTCACGGCCTCAGACCTGGTCCAGGTCCAGTCCTGGTCCAGGTTCAGACTCACGGCCTCAGTCCTGGTCCTGGTCCAGGTTCAGACTCACGGCCTCAGACCTGGTCCTGGTCCAGGTTCAGACTCACGGCCTCAGACCTGGTCCTGGTCCAGGTTCAGACTCACGGCCTCAGACCCGGTCCAGGTCCAGTCCTGGTCCAGGTTCAGACTCACGGCCTCAGACCTGGTCCAGGTTCAGACTCACGGCCTCAGACCCAGTCCTGGTCCTGGTCCAGGTTCAGACTCACGGCCTCAGACCTGGTCCTGGTCCAGGTTCAGACTCACGGCCTCAGACCTGGTCCAGTCCTGGTCCTGGTCCAGGTTCAGACTCACGGCCTCAGACCTGGTCCAGGTCCAGTCCTGGTCCAGGTTCAGACTCACGGCCTCAGACCCGGCTCAGACCTGGTCCTGGTCCAGGTTCAGACTCACGGCCTCAGACCAGGTCCAGTCCTGGTCCTGGTCCAGGTTCAGACTCACGGCCTCAGTCCTGGTCCTGGTCCAGGTTCAGACTCACGGCCTCAGACCTGGTCCTGGTCCAGGTTCAGACTCACGGCCTCAGACCTGGTCCAGGTCCAGTCCTGGTCCAGGTTCAGACTCACGGCCTCAGTCCTGGTCCTGGTCCAGGTTCAGACTCACGGCCTCAGACCTGGTCCTGGTCCAGGTTCAGACTCACGGCCTCAGACCTGGTCCTGGTCCAGTCCTGGTCCAGGTTCAGACTCACGGCCTCAGACCTGGTCCTGGTCCTGGTCCAGGTTCAGACTCACGGCCTCAGACCTGGTCCAGTCCTGGTCCAGGTTCAGACTCACGGCCTCAGACCTGGTCCTGGTCCAGGTTCAGACTCACGGCCTCAGAACAGGTCCTGGTCCTGGTCCAGGTTCAGACTCACGGCCTCAGACCTGGTCCTGGTCCAGTCCTGGTCCAGGTTCAGACTCACGGCCTCAGACCCGGCTCAGTCCTGGTCCTGGTCCAGGTTCAGACTCACGGCCTCAGACCCGGCTCAGTCCTGGTCCTGGTCCAGGTTCAGACTCACGGCCTCAGACCTGGTCCAGTCCTGGTCCAGGTTCAGACTCACGGCCTCAGACCTGGTCCAGACCTGGTCCAGGTTCAGACTCACGGCCTCAGACCTGGTCCTGGTCCAGTCCTGGTCCAGGTTCAGACTCACGGCCTCAGACCCGGCTCAGTCCTGGTCCAGGTTCAGACTCACGGCCTCAGACCTGGTCCTGGTCCAGGTTCAGACTCACGGCCTCAGACCTGGTCCTGGTCCAGGTTCAGACTCACGGCCTCAGATCTGGTCCAGACCTGGTCCAGGTTCAGACTCACGGCCTCAGACCTGGTCCAGACCTGGTCCAGGTTCAGACTCACGGCCTCAGACCTGGTCCAGACCTGGTCCAGGTTCAGACTCACGGCCTCAGACCTGGTCCAGTCCTGGTCCAGTCCTGGTCCAGGTTCAGACTCACGGCCTCAGAGAGCTCCTGCTGGTCGTGGGGCTTCACTGCCGTCGTGTGGATCGGATCATCTCCGAGGTCTGGAGCCTCCAAACCGTCCTGAAGAACAAACACAGACTGTGACGGGACAGAACCGGGACAGAACCGGGACAGAACCGGGACAGAACCGGGACAGAACCGAGACAGAACCGGGACAGAACCGGGACAGAACCGGGACAGAACCAGGACAGAACCGAGACAGAACCGGGACAGAACCGGGACAGAACCGGGACAGAACCGGGACAGAACCGGGACAGAACCGGGACTGAACCGGGACAGAACCGGGACGGAACCGGGACTGAACCGGGACAGAACCGGGACAGAACCGGGACAGAACCGGGACAGAACCGGGACGGAACCGGGTCAGAACCGGGTCAGGACCGGGACTGAACCGGGACAGAACCGGGACTGAACCCGGACTGAACAGGGGCAGAACCTGGACAGAACCGGGACAGAACCGGGACAGAACTTAACACTAAAGAGGTTCTTCATTAATGTGATTGAACAGAATCTAAAGCTCAGGCTGAACATTAAACTCTTAAATGTTTAAGTGACTGGAGACAAAAGGGAACAAAATAGAAAAATTAAATGATTAACTTACATTTGATAAAATGGTGAGGATTTGAAGTAAAATAAAATAAACTAATCTCCTTGAAGAGCAGAAATGTCACTTTAGTGCGTGTCACTGTTTTTGGTACAAATAAATAAATAAATAAATATATAAATATAGTATTTATTTTGTTGTTGTGTCGGTCACGTGACGTCACACGCAGAGTTTAGCATTAGCATTAGCATTAGCACATGTAGCACTACATAAATACCTCCGGATTCTGTTCTTTTGCCTCGAATGTCTTGTTTATTTTCTATGATGGAACCAAATTAACCTTTTTAAATCCACTTTGCTTATTTCAGTATCATGTTCTGTAATTATTTTTAACAATAAAAAGAAAAAGAGTATTAGCACGTTACGCTATTTGTTTGCTATAAAGTTAGCATTGCTGCGGCTAAAGCTGATCTTTAGATATTTTAGCATTCATATATGTGATGTATTTGTACTCACTCTCTTCTTTGCTCCTTTCGGTGCGTTTCCTTTTGGATTTCCCTGTGAATAAAGTGCCAGTTTATCTTTAGTTTTAAACACAACAGAACGAGGTAAAAGCGGCTTTAAAGCGGCTTTAAAGCTGTACCTTCCGTGAAGACGCGAGTGCGACGTTTGACACCGGCATCTCTGCTTTAAAGCTCCGCGCTCGTCACGTTAGTTTGAGTTAAATGTGGAGGAAAAGCCGAGAACGTTGTGTTTTGACGCTGTGCGTGCGCGCGTCTCCATGGCGACGCCGACGCACACTGCGCAGGCGCAAACTACGGGACACTGCGGCGCTTCAGAGTCACTTTTATTCATCCCAAAGTGGAAATAGAAAAAAAGAATAAGAAAAATACAGGATGAAATCAAATGAAAATAAGAACTAAACTTCAAAATAACACACTCAAATAAAATAGATGTTTAATCAACTAAACCCCCGGCATTAACGCACTATTTATGTTTAAAATATCTGGCTAAAAAAGTATGAACAAGAAATGTACATTGACTTATACTTACTTAACTTATAAAAAACCCTCACAGTTTCTTTACATCTTCACACGATCACGTGCCGTTTAAACAAGAGGAGGTTAGTTCTGATTTAGTCCAGTTTCAGTCTTGGTTTGGTCTTGTTCAAGGACCAATTTAATCCTGGTTTAGTTCTGTTTTAGTCCCGTTTAGTCTTGGTTGATCTGGTTGAGGCTTTGGTTCAAACCTGGTTTAGTCCTGGTTTAGACCTGGTTTAGTCCTGGTTTAGTCCTGCTTTAGTCCTGGTTTAGACCTGGTTTAGTCCTGGTTTAGTCCTGGTTTAGTCCTGGTTTAGACCTGGTTTAGTCCTGGTTTAGTCCTGGTTTAGTCCTGGTTTAGAACTGGTTTAGTCCTGGTTTAGTCCTGGTTCAGTCCTGGTTTAGTCCTGGTTTAGTCCTGGTTTAGACCTGGTTTAGTCCTGCTTTAGTCCTGGTTTAGACCTGGTTTGGTCTTGGTCTAGTCCTGGTTTAGTCCTGGTTTAGTCCTGGTTTAGTCCTGCTTTAGTCCTGGTTTAGACCTGGTTTAGTCCTGGTTTAGTCCTGGTTTAGACCTGGTTTAGACCTGGTTTAGTCCTGGTTTAGACCTGGTTTAGTCCTGGTTTAGATCTCGTGTAGTCCTGGTTTAGACCTGGTTTAGTCCTGCTTTAGTCCTGGTTTAGACCTGGTTTAGTCCTGGTTTAGTCCTGGTTCAGTCCTGCTTTAGTCCTGCTTTAGTCCTGGTTTAGTCCTGCTTTAGTCCTGGTTTAGTCCTGGTTTAGTCCTGGTTCAGTCCTGCTTTAGTCCTGGTTTAGTCCTGGTTTAGACCTGGTTTAGTCCTGCTTTAGTCCTGGTTTAGTCCTGGTTCAGTCCTGCTTTAGTCCTGGTTTAGTCCTGGTTTAGTCCTGGTTTAGTCCTGGTTTAGTCCTGGTTCAGTCCTGGTTTAGTCCTGGTTTAGTCCTGGTTTAGTCCTGGTTCAGTCCTGCTTTAGTCCTGGTTTAGTCCTGGTTTAGTCCTGGTTTAGTCCTGGTTCAGTCCTGCTTTAGTCCTGGTTTAGTCCTGGTTCAGTCCTGCTTTAGTCCTGGTTTAGTCCTGGTTTAGTCCTGGTTTAGTCCTGGTTTAGCCCTGGTTTAGACCTGGTTTAGACCTGGTTTAGACCTGGTTTAGACCTGGTTCAGTCCTGCTTTAGTCCTGGTTTAGTCCTGGTTTAGACCTGATTCATTCCTGCTCTCTGATTGGTCGCTCGGCTCATGAATATTCCTGACCCCGGAAGTGGGGCGTTTACGCTGCGTTAGCCGCTGCCGAGTCACCTCTGTCAGGATGGAGCAGAGCGAGCTAATATCGCGCTAAAACACGGACATTTTCATCCTAAAACCACCACAAACGAACCATAAAACTGTAGCGGTTTTGGAGCTCGTTTTCCCCAAAATGATGGAAGAAATGGACCGGTTCCAGGTGCCTCCGGTGAACGGGGAGACGCTGGTGAGACAAACAGCCGCTGTTGTGATGCTAACGTGATGCTAATGTTAGCGCTGCGTGTGGAAGGATGCTCCCCGGGATGAGAGGCTGTGTGTGTGTGTGTGTGTGTAGGGGGCTCTGTGTGTGTGGGGGGGGCTGTGTGTGTGGGGGGGGCTCTGTGTGTGTGCAGGGGGCTCTGTGTGTGTGCGGGGGGCTGTGTGTGTGCGGAGGGCTGTGTGTGTGCGGGGGGCTGTGTGTGTGTGCGGGGCTCTGTGTGTGTGTGCGGGGGGCTCTGTGTGTGCGGAGGGCTGTGTGTGTGGGGGGCTCTGTGTGTGTGCGGGGCTCTGTGTGTGTGCGGGGCTCTGTGTGTGTGTGAGAGGCTCTGTGTGTGGGGGGGCTCTGTGTGTGTGTGTGTGTGGGGGGGGGGCTGTGTGTGTAAGGGGCTGTGTGTGTGTGTGTAAGGGGCTGTGTGTGTGTGTGTAAGGGGCTCTGTGTGTGTGTGTAAGGGGCTCTGTGTGTGTGTGTCAGGGGCTCTGTGTGTGTGTGTGTAAGGGGCTCTGTGTGTGTGTGTGTGTCGGGGGCTCTGTGTGTGTGCGGGGGGCTCTGTGTGCGGGGATCTGTGTGTGTGTGCGGGGCTCTGTGTGTGTGTGCAGGGCTCTGTGTGTGTGCGGGGTGTGTGTGTGCGGGGTGTGTGTGTGTGCGGGGCTCTGTGTGTGTGCGGGGGCTCTGTGTGTGTGTGCGGGGCTCTGTGTGTGTGCGGGGTCTGTGTGTGCGGGGTGTGTGTGTGCGGGGCTCTGTGTGTGTGTGTGTGTGAGGGGCTCTGTGTGTGTGAGGGGCTCTGTGTGTGTGAGAAGCTCCGTGTGTGTGCGGGGGGCTGTGTGTGTGTGTGGGGCTCTGTGTGTGTGTGTGCGGGGCTCTGTGTGTGTGCGGGGCTCTGTGTGTGAGTGTGTGTGTGTGTGCGGGGCTCTGTGTGTGTGTGCCGGGGGCTCTGTGTGTGTGCGGGGGGCTCTGTGTGTGTGCGGGGGGCTCTGTGTGTGTGCGGGGCTCTGTGTGTGTGCGGGGCTGTCTGTGTGTGTGCGGGGCTCTGTGTGTGTGTGTGTGTGTGTGCGGGGCTGTGTGTGTGTGTGTGTGTGTGTGTGTGTGTGTGCAGGGTGTGTGTGTGTGTGTAGGGGGCTGTGTGTGTGGGGGGGGTCTGTGTGTGTGTGGGGGGGTCTGTGTGTGTAGGGGGCTGTGTGTGGGGGGCTCTGTGTGTGTGGGGGTGCTGTGTGTGTGTGTGTGTGTGTAGGGGGCTGTGTGTGACAAAAGCTCAAATCGTTGTAAACTGTTCAGGAAAAGGTCACATCATTACAGAATTTCAAATCACGGCTCGACTCTTCATGCTGTCGTTTAACGTCATGTTTGTCTCTTCTTTGCTCAAAAGTGTGACCAAGTGTCAAAAAAGGAAGAGTCTGACCTATTATTATAATAATAATAATAATAATAAATATAGCCGCAGCGGCAATGATCGGCCCTCGCCCGCGCCACGCCGCCGCACCGCAACGCCAGAGGGGGGCGCTTACGCGCCCCAATTTCCCTCCTCATAAAATACCTGCTGCCGAATCCGTGGCGCTACCGCGCCTCCTACTTCTCATATTTCACTGAAAATGTGTAAAAACTGGTCAAAGTTTGCGGCTGCGCCGCACAAAGACTTGTGCTAAAATCCTGGATAACTTTAGATGGCCCACTCCTCAAGATCATTTTCACCAAATTTCAGGATGGTTGGGCTTACGCCCGAGGAGGAGTTCGTTAAAATACAAAGTTTCATTTGAGTGATTTTGCATTTTCCCCATAGGAATAACATGGAATGTTTCTGTCATTTGTACAAGTTTGGGCAGTTTTTGCGGCTTCGCCGCACAGAGACCGTACTAGTTATCTATAAAATGTGGATAACTTTTGGTGCCCCACTGCTCAAGATGATTGTCACCAAGTTTCAGGTTGGTCGGGCTTACGCCCGAGGAGGAGTGCGTTAAAGTACAAAGTTTAATTTGAGCGATTTTGAGATTTTCCCATAGGAATAACATGGGTTTTTTCTGTCTATTCAAAAATGTTGCCGAAATTTGGGGCTTCGCCACACGGAGACCGTAATACTTATCCCAACAATTTGGATAACTTTTTGTGCCCCACTCCTCAGGAAGATGTTCACCAAATTTCAGGTTGGTCGGGCTTACGCCCGAGGAGGAGTTCGTTAAAATGCGTAGTAGAAAAATATGCAAATTTGAGACATTTTTCAATTTTCCCATAGGAATAACATGGGATGTTTTGGTCATTGGTACGGCTTCGCCATACAAAATATGACATGGGTCTAATTGGCTTTTTTGATCGGTAGGCCAAAATGGAATTTTGTGCAAAATTTCAAAAATTTTTAAAAAACTAAATTTTTTGCTCCCCATATAAAAGTTTGCTTTGATCTGTAGGGGGCGCTAACGCGCGGAATTTAATTCTTTCACCTCTAGTAGGTTTCAGGCAGGGAGTTTAACAACTTATTCAAATTTGATGCAATTCGGACTTTATATGTGGAAATGGGAGCAAAATTAAAAATTTGAAAATTTCAGGAATTCTGGGCAAATTTTGTAAGCCACAAGACAGAGACCATAAAACGTAGGTTGCTGATTTGGATAACTTTTAATGCCACACTCCTCAACTTCATTTTCACCAAATTTCAGCTCGTTCGGGCAAACGCCCTAGGAGGAGTTCGTAAAAGTACGAAGTTTAAAAAAAACGCTGAATCAGGTTTAGCGAATTTTGATCCAATATGGCCGACAATTGGTTGGACGGACGGCGTTGCCGTAATTATATTTTTTGCTTCTCTTGTCACTATGTACCTCTCTGCCAAATTTTATGATTCTACGATAAAAAAAAAATTGGGCACTTTCCTATCCCGTAATGCATTTTTTGTACACTTGGGGGCGCTGACGCGCCATATTTTTGAATTTCTGAAATCGTAAATAGCCAGAATGTAGAGAGGCACGATTTTTAGAGGTGTGCAAATTTTCCTGAGACTTCGTCAATGTTCACTGGGTGAAAAATAGGGGGGTTGGTCACAAGAAGAAGAAGAAAGAAGAAAGAATAATATTCCGATGCGAAAACAATGTTTCCCCTTTTTTTAATTTCACAAACTATACATTTTCGGAAAGCGCGCGCGCTTTCCTACGTTTTGGTTTGGGTCCCTGGTCACTGGCGGACACTTTCGAGATTTTTCAGTGGGCTCCGCCCACTTTCTGTTATTGGCCCCATTTACAATAGTAATGTTCCATTTTTACATTACATTGTTATATGCACGGAACGTGCATGAGTTGGGGAACGCTTTACTGGGCGACTCAGCGCACATGAGCGCTTTACGTGGGGATGACGGCGCTCGTTTAGTGCGCACTTCGTGTGCACTTTCGCACGGGCTTCGCCCGTTTACAACGATAATGTTCAATTTTCCCACTACTAATTGGTATGCACGGAACGTGCATGAGTTGGGGAATGCGTTAGTGAGTGTTTGGAAGCGGGCGAGCGCTTTGCGCTCGATTTCGGCGCCGTGCGCATTTTCGCTATGCCGTGCTTCGCACGGCACTGCGAAACTAATAGGCCTCTCGCCAGCTTGTGGCGCTGGCCTAATAATATTCCGATCGAAAACAATGTTTCCCCTTTTTTAGTTCACAAACTATACATTTTCGAAAGCGCCGCTTTCCTACGCTTTTGGTATGGGTCCCTGGTCACTGGGAGACACTGAGATTTTTAGTGGGCTCCGCCCACTTTCTGTTATTTGCCCTATTTACAATAGTAATGTTCCATTTTTACATTACATTGTTATATGCACGGAACGATGCATGAGTTGGGGAACGACATTACTGGGCGACTCAGCGCACCGCAAGCTTTCGTGGGGATGACGACGCCGCGCCGTCATCCCCACGTAAAGCGCTCGTTTAGTGCGCACTTCGTGCGCACTTTCGCACGGGCTTCGCCCGTTTACAACGATAATGTTCAATTTTCCCACTACTAATTGGTATGCACGGAACGTGCATGAGTTGGGGAATGCGTTAGTGAGTGTTTGGAAGCGGGCGAGCGCTTCGTGCACACTCCGTGCACACTTTCGCAGCCGTGCAAAGCACTGCGAAACTAATAGGCCTCTCGCCAGCTTGTGGCGCTCGGGCCTAATAATAATAATAATAATAATAATAATTATTATTATTATTATTATTATTAACTGAGCTTCATGTCAGTGTCTGGTTCTTGTGATGAACAGAGCTCTGTGTCTGAAGCAGCAGGTCTTGAGTTCTGTTTGTCGACCGGCCCTGAATGTGACGTGGACAGAAGGGTCTGAATCAGAGCTCTGTCCTGAAGGAGGCGAGGGAGAGGGGCCCGTACAGGGGCCCGGGGGGGCCGTACAGGGGGGCGTACAGGGGCACAGCGGGGGGACACAAAGGGCCCATACAGGGGCCCGGGGGGGCCGTACAGGGGGGCGTACAGGGGCACAGGGGGGGACACAGAGGGGGCCGTACAGGGGCACAGGGGGGGACACAGAGGGGGCCGTACAGGGGCACAGGGGGGGACACAGAGGGGGCCGTACAGGGGCACAGGGGGGCGACACAGAGGGGGCCGAACAGGGGCACAGGGGGGCGACACAGAGGGGGCCGTACAGGGGGGGACACAGAGGGGGCCGTACAGCGGGACACAGAGGGGGCACAGGGGGCGACACAGAGGGGGCCGTACAGGGGGGCGACACAGAGGGGGCCGTACAGGGGGGGGACACAGAGGGGGCCGTACAGGGGGGCGACACAGAGGGGGCCGTACAGGGGGGCGACACAGAGGGGGCCGTACAGGGGGGGGACACAGAGGGGGCCGTACAGGGGGGGGACACAGAGGGGGCCGTACAGGGGGGCGACACAGAGGGGGCCGTACAGGGGCCCAGGGGGCCGTACAGGGGCCCAGGGGGCCGTACAGGGGCACAGGGGGCCGTACAGGGGGGGACACAGAGAGGTCGCATAAGGGGGTTCCTGTGGGTTCTCCCCGACTCCTGTCCAGGGTGCACCCGCCTAAGGCCCAAAGACTCCGGGACAGGCCCCAGTCCCCTCCCCACCCCTCACGGGAACAAGCCGGAGAAAATGAATGAAAAGAGCGATATTTGCTACAGAAAATGTCACGATAAATGATCATATTGTAAACAGCACAGCTAAACACTTTTGTAATTAGTTTGTGTCTCGAGTCTTTAAAGTTGCTTATTTCACTGTCCACGGCTCAGATGTGAAGAAGAATATCAAGAACAGGTCCCAGAAGCACAAAGAAAACTCACACAATAAATACTGAGCCCCAAATGTAAACTGAACTGGATTATTATTAATTAATATCGTCCGATTATGAAGTGTGAGGGGCGTGATCTGATTTCTCTGGTGCTTCACATGGAGCAGGTTTTGGACCCTGCTGTTCTTATCTAAAAATCAAGCGTTCTTTGCCCAGAGTCAGTGACCTCTGACCTCTGACCTCTGACCTCTGACCTGACGTCACTGCGGCGTCTGGACCAGCGCTCGTCCGACCCAAAGGCCTCTGGGGCTGGGCTTCTGTCCCGTCGGACTCTGGGATGAGACGCCTAAATGGATTTGTTATGGATCATTATCAGACCACGTCACGTGATCTGACCGAGGCCTGTGATTGGCTGAAGGCGGAGCGTGTAATCCACAATGTGCAGAGTCAGTGTTTGAACAGATCCTCCTCAGATCTGTGTCAGATGCCCTCCCACGCTCCTGTAGTGACGGTGAACAGAGACGGATCAGGAGCTCCGCCCACTGAACGCTGCATCCGTTCACCTGAAGGGGGCGACAAAAGGGTCCCACACAAACACCGCGACTCCAGAAGTGAAGCGTCCCATTAAAGCTCACTCAGGCCTTCTCTTTGCTCTGGGCCACATTAGTCCTTATCATCCTCAGATTCTCCGAACAAAGATGAAAAGGAAAACTCAGATTTCAGTCCTGCCCAAGTTAAATGAAGACATTAAGGCCCTTCTCAGCCTTATTTCTGTATTAATTGTGTAATTAGGGATCAGACCTGATCTGATTTGGATCCACTGCACAGACTTCTTAAAGGGCCTATGACAGGTTTAAAGGGCCTATGACAGGTTTAAAGGGCCTATGACAGGTTGAACTACTCAATTCACTAAAATGCAGTTCAGATAAATATATTTCAATTTCTGCTAGAATCTTCACAAATTTAACCCAGTTTAGCTATTTTTTTAGGTTTTTAATTTGACTTCCTGGTTGTAAAGTATGACATCACACTAGCAAATTACCATAGCAACCATACGGTGCACTGGTCAAAACTCATCTAATGTCATAGATTTTGTTCATTTGACAAAGAAAAACACATGTGAACACCTTTTATTTTGTTGAATCAAAGTTTAAAGGGTCAAAAAGGTGGTTTATTTTGTGTAAATTATGCATAACCTTTGTCTCACAGTGTGATGTCATCAGTTTGTTTACTTCCTGTCATTTTCAACAGATGTTTCGACTTTTCTCCACAAATAGTGACCTGTTTGGTGTAAAACTGCAATTTATATTTACATGAAGTATTAATGCACTGAAGAAAGCCAAAATTAGAGAATCATAAAAACCCGTCATACGCCCTTTAAAGCACAGGTTCTGCTGCAGTGACTGTTTCTCTTTCTCTCTAACCCTGTTACCCTCTGGAGTCAGGTTCATTCTCTCAGTTTTGATGAATGTTTATATTAAACCCTGTCCCTCGTCACAAACACGTCCTGCTGAACTCCCTCCATCTGTGACCTTTATCCAGGTCAAACACATTTATCTGAGACTCTTCTGTTTGAATCGTCTCAGACTGTGTTTCTGCCTCTGAACATGGTAACTGCTAATGCTAACCGCGTCGTAGCGTCTGTTCAGCGCTAACTTCGCTAAATTGTTGTGCCAGGCGCCATCTGCTGTCTGGATGTGTCATTAAGTGTCATTGCACACAGGCCGATCAATCCTGTCAATGAATCAATCGTAAACTGTTTTTTTTGTTTCAAAACATGAGGCACAAATTTTCTCAAAAACAGGTTTAAAGGAGAATAACGCTGCGAGAAAGATTCTAGATAAGTTTAATGACTTGAATTAAGGATATTAATCTTGATTTCAACGACTTTGAAGAGTTAAGATGCATTTTCTTCATGTTTTAAAGGTGTTTTTGACGTGTTTCAGGTCATTTCTTCTCATTTCAAGCCAAATTGTTTGCCAACGAGCTCAGAAATGTATCGTACCTCGCTGGATAATACTCTTTCTTAGTTTAAGCTGAATGAGGAGGCCCCGGGGTGGACCCAGGACACGCTGGAGGGACTGTGTCTCTCTGTGGCCCGGGGACACCTCGGGGTCCTCTGGAGGGGCCGGGGGAAGTGTCTGGGGTGTGGGAAGGCTGCTGCCCCCGTGTTTGTCTGTGGCTCTCTGATAGTACTGTGTTGTGTTTTAGGACCCAGCGTCCTCGTCGTCCTCTGAGGCCGGTCCAGACTCTAAAGGACAAACTGTGGCTCTGAACTACAAGCCCTCGCCCCTGCAGGTGCAGATAGGTACTGCACGTCCACCAGACTCTACTCCGACGGGACCCTGGTGTGTTTCTCATGTTCTCGTGTTCTTGTGGTTCATTCAGAAAAACAGAGGGACTTGGCTCGTAAAGGCTCGGTGAAGAACGGTTCTGTGGGGAGTCCAGTGAACCAGCAGCCCAAGAAGAATGCACGCACACGGTACGACCACCAGAGGGCGCCCTCCATCAACAACAAGAGCGTAAAACTAAAACCTCTCCTCTTCTCTCACCTCCTCCTCTCTCCTCCTCTCCTCCTCTCCTCCTCTCTCCTCCCTCCTCTTCTCTCACCTCCTCCTCTCTCCTCCTCTCCTCCTCTCTCCTTCTCTCCTCTTCTCTCTCCTCCTCTCCTCTCCTCTCCTCCTCTCCTCCTCTCTCCTTCTCTCCTCTTCTCTCTCCTCCTCTTCTCCCTCCTCCTCTCTCCTCCTCTCCTCCTCTCTCCTCCTCTCCTCTCTCCCCTCCTCTCCTCTCTCCTTCTCTCCTCTCTCCTTCTCTCCTCTCTCCTCTCCTCCTCTCTCCTTCTCTCCTCCTCCTCTCTCCTCTCTCCTCTCTCCTCCTCTTCTCCTCTCCTCCTCTCCTCTCTCTCTCCTCCTCTCCTCTCTCTCTCCTCCTCTCCTCTCTCCTCCTCTTCTCCTCTCCTCTCTCTCTCTCTCCTCCTCTCCTCTCTCTCCTCTCTCCTCCTCTCTCCTCTCCTCCTCTCTCCTCCTCTCCTCTCTCCTCCTCTCTCCTCCTCCTCCTCTCCTCTTTCTCCTCCTCTCCTCTCTCTCTCTCCTCCTCTCCTTCTCTCCTCCTCTCCTCTCCTCCCCTCTCCTCCTCTCTCCTCCTCTCCTCTCCTCTCTCTCCTCTCTCCTCTCTCCTCTCTCTCCTCTCTCCTCTCTCCTCTCTCCTCTCTCCTCTCCTCCTCTCTCCTCTCTCCTCTCTCCTCTCCCCCCTCTCTCTCCTCTCTCCTCCCCCTCTCCTCTCTCTCCTCTCCTCTCCTCCTCTCCTCTCCTCTCTCCTCTCCTCTCCTTCTCTCTCCTCTCCTCTCTCCTCCTCCCCTCTCTCCTCTCTCCTCCTCTCCTCTCCTCCTCTTCTCCTCTCTCCTCTCCTCCTCCTCTCCTCCTCTCTCCTCCTCACCCTCCTCCTCTCTCCTCCTCTCCTCCTCTCCTCTCCTCCTCTCCTCTCTCATCCTCTCCTCTCTCATCCTCTCCTTCTCTCTCCTCTCCTCTCTCCTCTCTCTCTCCTCTCTCCTCTCCTCTCTCCTCTCCTCCTCTCCTCCTCTCCTCTCTCCTCTCGTCCTCTCCTCTCCTCTCTCCTCTCCTCCTCTCCTCTCTCCTCTCCTCTCCTCTCTCTCCTCCTCTCCTCTCTCTCCTCTCTCCTCTCCTCTCTCCTCCTCTCCTCCTCTCCTCCTCTCCTCCTCTCCTCTCTCCTCTCTCCTCCTCTCTCCTCTCCTCTCCTCTCTCCTCCTCCTCTCCTCTCTCCTCCTCTCCTCCTCTCTCCTCCTCTCCTCCTCCTCTCTCCTCCTCTCTCTTCTGTTTCTCAGGCTGGTGGTCCCAAACAAAGGTTACTCGTCTTTAGACCAGAGTCCGGACGAGAAGCCTCTGGTTGCTCTGGACACAGACAGGTGAGAGTTCTCATGTTCTCCAGGAGAACGAGCTCAAACACTCGAACACTGCAGCTCTTCACTGTGTTTAAATGGACAGTTAGCGTCTGTGCTAACTGTCACCTGTGTGTAAATGGAGTGTTAGCGTCTGTGCTAACGTTACCTGTGTGTAAATGGAGTGTTAGCGTCTGTGCTAACTGTCACCTGTGTGTAAATGGAGTGTTAGCGTCTGTGCTAACGGTTACTTGTGTTTAAATGGAGTGTTAGCGTCTGTGCTAACTGTCACCTGTGTGTAAATGGAGTGTTAGCGTCTGTGCTAACGTTACCTGTGTGTAAATGGAGTGTTAGCGTCTGTGCTAACTGTCACCTGTGTGTAAATGGAGTGTTAGCGTCTGTGCTAACAGTTACCTGTGTTTAAATGGAGTGTTAGCGTCTGTGCTAACGGTTACCTGTGTTTAAATGGAGTGTTAGCGTCTGTGCTAACAGTTACCTGTGTTTAAATGGAGTGTTAGCGTCTGTGCTAACAGTTACCTGTGTTGAAATGGAGTGTTAGCGTCTGTGCTAACGGTTACCTGTGTTTAAATGGAGAGCTAGCGTCCGTGCTAACAGTTACCTGTGTTTAAACGGCGTGTTAGCGTCTGTGCTAATGGTTACTTGTGTTTAAATGGAGAGCTAACGTCTGTGCTAACGTTACCTGTGGTTAAATGGACAGTTAGCGTCTGTGCTAACTGTCACCTGTGTTTAAATGGAGAACCAGCGTCTATGCTAACGTTGAATGTGTTTAAATGGAGAGCTAGCGTCTGTGCTAACTGTTACCTGTGTTTAAATTGAGTGTTAGCGTCTGTGCTAACGGTTACCTGTGTTTAAATGGAGTGTTAGCGTCTGTGCTAACGGTTACCTGTGTTTAAATGGTGTGTTAGCGTCTGTGCTAACGGTTACCTGTGTTTAAATGGTGTGTTAGCGTCTGTGCTAACGGTTACCTGTGTTTAAATAGTGTTAGCGTCTGTGCTAACTGTTACATGTGTTTGAATGGAGAGCTAGCGTCTGTGCTAACCGTTACATATGTTTAAACGGAGAGCTAGCGCCTGTGCTAACGTTTCCTGTGTTTAAATTGAGTGTTAGCGTCTGTGTTAACGGTTACCTGTGTTTAAATGGTGTGTTAGCGTCTGTGCTAACGGTTACCTGTGTTTAAATGGTGTGTTAGCGTCTGTGCTAACGGTTACCTGTGTTTAAATGGTGTGTTAGCGTCTGTGCTAACCGTTACATGTGTTTGAATGGAGAGCTAGCGTCTATGCTAACCGTTACATGTGTTTAAATGGAGAGCTAACGTCTGTGCTAATGTTTCCTGTGTGTTTCAGTGACGATGACTTCGACATGTCCAGATACTCTTCGTCTGGATACTCCTCAGCCGAGGTGAGATGTCTGAGGGAGCAGGTACTTAAGAACTTTACTTTGGTTTGAGTCACCAACCATAGAACCATAGAACCATGGAACCATAGACCCATAGAACCATAGAACCATAGAACCATAGAACCATAGAACCATAGACCCATAGAGCCATGGAACCATAGAACCACAGAACCATAGAACCATAGACCCATAGAGCCATGGAACCATAGACCCACAGAACCATAGAACCATAGACCCACAGAACCATAAACCCACAGACCCACAGAACCATAGAACCATGGAACCATAGACCCATAGAGCCATGGAACCATAGACCCACAGAACCATTGAACCATGGAACCATAGACCCACAGAACCATTGAACCATGGAACCATAGACCCACAGAACCATTGAACCATAGAACCATAGACCCACAGAACCATAGAACCACAGACCCACAGAACCATAGAACCATAGAACCATAGAACCATAAACCCACAGACCCACGGAACCGTAAACCCACAGACCCACGGAACCATAGAACCATAGAACCATAAACCCACAGACCCACGGAACCATAGAACCATAAACCCACAGACCCACGGAACCATAGAACCATGGAACCATAGACCCACAGAACCATAAACCCACAGACCCATGGAACCATAGAACCATAGAACCATAAACCCACAGACCCACGGAACCATAGAACCATAAACTCACAGACCCACGGAACCATAGACCCACAGACCCACGGAACCATAGAACCATAAACCCACGGAACCATAGAACCATAAACCCACGGAACCATAGAACCATAAACCCACAGACCCACGGAACCATAGAACCATGGAACCATAGAACCATGGAACCATAGAACCACGGAACCATGGAACCATGGAACCATAGACCCACAGAACCATAGAACCATGGAACCATAGACCCACAGAACCATAAACCCGCAGAACCATGGAACCATAGACCCATTGAACCATGAAACCGTGTCTGAGCAGGAGGCCCCGGGCCCAGACGGTCCACAGCCTGCTGGTCCTGACAGGCTCCCCCTTCAGCCGGTCCTTTGGTCCAGGCCCCCCCTCCCCCTCTTCCCCCCCCCCCCCCCCCCTCTGTCCCCCCTTCTTCATCCCTCCCTCCCCTCTCCCCCTCTTCCCCCCTCCCCCCCTCTGTCCCCCCTTCTTCCTCCCTCCCTCTCCCCCTCCCATCCCCTCTCCCCCTCTTCCTCCCTCCCCCCTGTCCCCCCTTCTTCATCCCCCCCTCTCCCCCTCTCCTCCCCTCTCCCTCTCCAGATGGTTGTCCACATGGACGTTGAAGTCTCCAGTAGACCCTAGTGACCTTTACAGTCTGATCATGTGGGTTAGGCTCCTCCCCTTTCACGCCTCATCCACAGCGGCTCATTCTGGTTCATTTCTTTTGTTTGGACTGAGCTGTTCGTGGTGTTTTCTGTTAAAGCTGCTCTGCTTCTTTCAGCAAATAAACCAGGACCTGAACATCCAGCTCCTGAAGGACGGGTACCGCCTGGACGAGATCCCAGACGACGAGGACCTGGACCTGATCCCGCCCAAGTCTGTGAACCCCACGTGTATGTGCTGCCAGGCGGCCCCCAGCACGGCCTGCCAGATCCAGTGACCCGCAACCGACCCACGACCTGCAACCGACCCACGACCGACCCACTAATCGACCCCACATCGACCCCACGATCGACCCACGACCGACCCATCGACCCGCACTGACCCACGTAGGCAAAGCGCCAGGCGGCCCCCAGCACGGCCTGCCAGATCCAGTGACCCGCAACCCACCCGCAACCCACCCGCAACCCACCCACGACCGACCCACGACCGACCCACGACCCGCACAACTGACCCACGTGTATGTGCTGCCAGGCGGCCCCCAGCGCGGCCTGCCAGATCCAGTGACCCGCAACCGACCCACGACCCGCAACTGACCCACAACCGACCCACAACCTGAAACCGACCCACGACCCGCAACTGACCCACGTGTATGTGCTGCCAGGCGGCCCCCAGCACGGCCTGCCAGATCCAGTGACCCGCAACCGACCCACGACCTGCAACCGACCCACGACCGACCCACGACCCGCAACTGACCCACGTGTATGTGCTGCCAGGCGGCCCCCAGCACGGCCTGCCAGATCCAGTGACCCGCAACCGACCCACGACCTGCAACCGACCCACGACCGACCCACGACCCGCAACTGACCCACGTGTATGTGCTGCCAGGCAGCCCCCAGCACGGCCTGCCAGATCCAGTGACCCGCAACCCACCCGCAACCCACCCGCAACCGACCCACGACCGACCCACGACCGACCCACGACCCGCACAACTGACCCACGTGTATGTGCTGCCAGACGGCCCCCAGCGCGGCCTGCCAGATCCAGTGACCCGCAACCGACCCGCCACCGACCCACGACCGACCCACGACCCGCACAACTGACCCACGTGTATGTGCTGCCAGGCGGCCCCCAGCGCGGCCTGCCAGATCCAGTGACCCGCAACCGACCCACGACCTGCAACCGACCCACGACCGACCCACGACCCGCAACTGACCCACGTGTATGTGCTGCCAGGCAGCCCCCAGCACGGCCTGCCAGATCCAGTGACCCGCAACCGATCCGCAACCGACCCGCAACCGACCCACGACCCGCAACCGATCCGCAACCGACCCGCAACCGACCCACGACCCACAACTGACCCACGACCCGCAACTGACCCACGCAACGACCCGCAACCGACCCACGACCCGCAACCGACCCACGACCCGCAACCGACCCACGACCCACAACCGACCCACGACCCGCAACCGACCCACGACCCGCAACTGACCCACGCAACGACCCGCAACTGACCCACGACCGACCCACGACCCGCAACCGACCCACGACCCGCACAACTGACCCACGACCCGCAACCGACCCACGACCCGCACAACTGACCCACGACCCGCAACCGACCCACGACCCGCACAACCGACCCACGACCCGCAACTGACCCACGCAACGACCCACGTGTATGTGCTGCCAGGCGGCCCCCAGCACGCCGTGCCAGATCCAGTGACCCGCAACCGACCCACGACCAACCCGCAACTGACGCACAACCCACACAACCGACCCACGCAACCGACTCACGTGTATGTGCTGCCAGGCGGCCCCCAGCACCGCCTGCCAGATCCAGTGACCCGCAACCGACCCACGACCCGCAACCGACCCACGACCCGCATCTGACCCACGCAACCCACCCATGCGACCGGCCTACAGCCGACCCGTGTTGAAGAATAAACACACAACCGACCCACAACCGGCCCATAAGCCCCCGACCACAGCAAACGACCCTGAGGTCCTTCAGCTCGTTCTAATGAACTGGTGATGTTTGTGTTTCATGAAATGTTCAAACTAAAGAACCACAAAAGCAGGAGGAACGTGTCTCCTGCGTCTGCTCCTCCAGAGTCTGCTCCTCCAAGAGTAGAACTCAAGGAGATCTGAGGAGCTGAGGCTGCGGCGGGGCAGACGCTGTCGTAGAAGCAGGAGACTGTATTTAGGGTGCACGCTCCTCCTATGGCTGGACCTGTGCATTTGCCACATCCTCCTGGACCCGTTCAGATGTTTCTCTCAGATGCATGTTTCTGAGGACCACGGGGACCACGAGGACCACGGGGGCCACGAGGACCACGGGGGCCACGAGGGCCACGAGGACCACAGCACACGCCACGGACCCAGAAGAACATTGTGCTGTGCTCTCTGTGGAGGATCTTCTGGGACGATGAGCTCCGAGACTGAACAAAAGCAGATGTCGGACCCTGGTCCATGAGGATCAGAAGGGCTGGTCCTGCTGTGTCTTCCTGTGTGTACATAATGTGTCTGTGCTCCGCCCCGAGGCTCCGCCCCGAGGCTCCAGCTCAAGGCTCCGGCCCGAGGCTCCGCCCTGAGGCTCCAGCTCGAGGCTCCGCCCTGAGGCTCCAGCTCGAGGCTCCGCCCTGAGGCTCCAGCTCGAGGCTCCGCCCCGAGGCTCCGCCCCGAGGCTCCGCCCCGAGGCTCCGCCCCGAGGCTCCAGCTCGAGCTCCGCCCGAGCTCCAGCCTCGAGGCTCCGCCCGAGGCTCCAGCTCGAGCTCCGCCCGAGGCCCGCCCGAGCTCCAGCCTCGAGGCCCGCCCGAGCTCCAGCTCGAGCTCCGCCCTGAGGCTCCAGCTCGAGGCTCCGCCCCGAGGCTCCGCCCCGAGGCTCCGCCCCGAGGCTCCAGCTCGAGGCTCCGCCCCGAGGCTCCAGCTCGAGGCTCCGCCCCGAGGCTCCAGCTCGAGGCTCCGCCCCGAGGCTCCGCCCCGAGGCTCCGCCCCGAGGCTCCGCCCCGAGGCTCCAGCTCGAGGCTCCGCCCTGAGGCTCCAGCTCGAGGCTCCGCCCAGAGGCTCCGCCCTGAGGCTCCAGCTCGAGGCTCCGCCCCGAGGCTCCAGCTCGAGGCTCCGCCCCGAGGCTCCAGCTCGAGGCTCCGCCCCGAGGCTCCGCCCCGAGGCTCCGCCCCGAGGCTCCGCCCCGAGGCTCCAGCTCGAGGCTCCGCCCTGAGGCTCCAGCTCGAGGCTCCGCCCCGAGGCTCCGCCCTGAGGCTCTGGCGTGAGAGGGTCGTGTCTCCACTGGAGCAGCTCCGTCTCACTCTGTACTGAACGTGTCCCTGATGTGTTTGTGACAAAGTCCAGCTCAGATAATTGTAAAAGCATCTGTTTATGGAGCCTTTTATTCAACGAGAAGCAGGAAGTGTGCCGTTAGCATGCTAATGTTTGTTAGCTTTAGCTCTGGTGAAAAGTGCTTCTAAATGGAGGGAATGTTCAGGATGGACGGCATTAAAGTGACACGAGACGATGAAGAGTTTAATAAAACTAGTTGTGAGCATCAGGTCCAGGGTTTAAGTCCTGAGCACGGACCGACCATGAGCGAGTGTGACGGCACAGGGTGAGGCTCCAGCCAGAGGGAGCCAATGAGGCTAGCAGTTATAGCGGCTAAAGTGGAGCTAGCAGTTATAGCGGCTAAAGTGGAGCTAGCAGTTATAGCGGCTAAAGTGGAGCTAGCAGTTATAGCGGCTAAAGTGGAGCTAGCAGTTATAGCGGCTAAAGTGGAGCTAGCAGTTATAGCGGCTAAAGTGGAGCCAGATTTGTATCGTAGCGACCACATGGACCAATCAGGAGCGAGGTTGTTAACAGTCTCCGCCCCTCGGCAACGTGCGGCTCTAGCTGTCAATCAAACCTGTTGCTAACACGAGTGAAACCGCCCCCTGGAAAAGGAAGCACCTGATTGGTCAGTTATTGTTGTAAGAACTTTATGAAACACAACGAGAAAAAGCCCAGGATCCTGTGGAGCGTCATTTTAGCTCCAGATGTGAGTTTGACAGAAGCGTCAGAGAAAAGAGCCCAGTGTCACAGGAAGAGGGCGGAGCCAGGGCAGACCCCAGTGTCACAGGAAGAGGGCGGAGCCAGGGCCAGGGGCACTTCCTGTTTGTATCGCGGCGGTTAGTGAGCTACAGCAGTCCAGACAGTCGCTCCATCTCTTAAACAGTCTGTGACTCTCAAGCACCGGGCCGTGTCCAGAGCGTGTCCGGGCCGTGTCCAGAGCGTGTCCGGGCCGTGTCCAGAGCGTGTCCGGGCCGTGTCCGGGCCGTGTCCGGGCCGTGTCCGAGCCGTGTCCGGGCCGTGTCCGAGCCGTGTCCAGAGCGTGTTCCAGCTCCTCATGTTCTGTGTCGTGTCTCACCTGGAAACCGACTCATCTCAAACTGTAATTATGGATTTAAAAAACAGAAGATATTGTTCTGTCGCTGTGAGTTCAAACCCGCTGAAGAGGTCAGTGAAGGTCAGTGAAGGTCAGTGAAGGTCAGTGAAGGTCAGTGAAGGTCAGTGAAGGTCAGTGAAGGTCAGTGAAGGTCAGTGAAGGTCAGTGAAGGTCAGTGAAGGTCAGTGAAGGTCAGGCCCTGCTCCTGCTCCAGTGGAAACACGACTTTGATTCTGCTGCAGTTTGTGTCTGATCAGGCTCTGTGACTCTGACCTGAAGACCTGGTTTAGTCCTGGTTTAGTCCTGGTTTAGACCTGGTTTAGACCTGGTTTAGACCCAATCTTAGGTTTAAAGTAAATCCCTGTAAACTTCTCTTCTACTTTTCCTTCTTTGGAGGTTTTTTTTTCTGTTGCACTACATTTTTGAAAAGTAAAAAATACTTTTCTTATGGTTTGATTATTTTGATGATGTTTACAGTGACATTTGGTCGACAGGGTCTGAGTTCAAACCCTGTCGACAGGGTCTGAGTTCAAACCCTGTCAAACCTGAACCCACTTTGAGAAACTGACTGAAAAAACCTTTATCAGAATCACTACATTTCACTCATTGATAGAAACGAATAATCTGTGTGGAGTACTTTAAGTTTTCTCTGAAATGTACTTCTGATTAAACCTGGTTTAGTCCTGGTTTAATCCTGGTTTAGTCCTGGTTTAGTCCTGGTCCAGTCCTGGTCCTGGTTCAGTCCTGGTCTAGTCCCGGTCCAGTCCTGGTCCTGGTCTAGTCCTGGTCCTGGTCCAGTCCTGGTCCTGGTCTAGTCCTGGTTTAGTCCTGGTTCAGACCTGGTTTAGTCCTGGTTCAGACCTGGTTTAATCCTGGTTCAGTCCTGGTTTAGTCCTGGTTCAGTCCTGGTCTAGTCCTGGTCCAGTCCTGGTCCTGGCTCCTGGACAGAGCGGCGGCTGATGCTGACGCTTTAGTTTCGACACAAACAGAACAGTCTCGTTGAAAGTGTTTGTGTCTTTTGTCGAGGGTCACGTGTCACTGCTGCTTTGGGCCTGAGGTGGGACCAGGAGACTCTGTAAAGTGGTGTTTCCCGCCTCAAGCCCAAAGCGTCAGACGTGGACTGAAGGACACGAGCGCAGCTTTAGTTCAGTGTTTACTTTTTTAAAACATTTCCCTCACTCATGAGTCCAGTCCACATTTGTTTACATCCAGGTGTTTTTTACTTGTTTCTGTATTTTTTGTCAAAAGGAGTGAGGCCCGTGCTGTGGCCTGAGCGCCCCCTTCAGTGCTGTGCCCTGAGCGCCCCCTTCAGTGCTGTGCCCTGAGCGCCCCCTTCAGTGCTGTGCCCTGAGCGCCCCCTTCAGGGCGGCTCGGACACTGCACAGACGTGTCCCGAGGTCAGAACACGGGACTCGACCTGAATTTAAGGGAAAATCAAACCGTTTTATTTGGATTGAAGCCCAGTGTTTTGACGCCTCACAGTTTACATTTTCATTTTAATATTTTTATTTTGTATTTGTGTTTTTAATTTATTGTCACTTTAAAATGTTTCTTATTTGTACGGATTATAATCTGACGATGTAAAGCGTTTAGAGATTTAACGATGTTCTGTGTAAAAGTGAAACAAAATAAATGACTCAAACCCAAGGCCTGGGCTGGTTCTTCTTTAGTCCTCGGCAAATCCAGGTTTTGTTCTGATTCAGACCTTTTGTGGTCCAGGTCTAGTCCTGCTGTAGTCCAGGTCTAGTCCTGCTGTAGTCCAGGTCTAGTCCTGCTGTAGTCCAGGTATAGTCCAGGTTTAGTCCGGGTCTAGTCCTGCTGTAGTCCAGGTCTAGTCCTGCTGTAGACCTGCTGTAGTCCAGGTTTAGTCCAAGTCTAGTTCTGCTGTAGACCTGCTGTAGTCCAGGTCTAGTCCTGCTGTAGACCCGCTGTAGTCCAGGTTTAGTCCAAGTCTAGTTCTGCTGTAGACCTGCTGTAGTCCAGGTCTAGTCCTGCTGTAGACCTGCTGTAGTCCAGGTTTAGTCCAAGTCTAGTTCTGCTGTAGACCTGCTGTAGTGCAGGTCTAGTCCAGGTCTAGTCCTGCTGTAGACCTGCTGTAGTCCAGGTCTAGTCCTGCTGTAGACCAGGTCTAGTCCTGCTGTAGACCTGCTGTAGTCCAGGTCTAGTCCAGGTCTAGTCCTGCTGTAGTCCAGGTCTAGTCCTGCTGTAGACCCGCTGTAGTCCAGGTTTAGTCCAAGTCTAGTTCTGCTGTAGACCTGCTGTAGTCCAGGTTTAGTCCAAGTCTAGTTCTGCTGTAGACCTGCTGTAGTCCAGGTCTAGTCCAGGTCTAGTCCTGCTGTAAACCTGCTGTAGTCCAGGTTTAGTCCAAGTCTAGTTCTGCTGTAGACCTGCTGTAGTCCAGGTCTAGTCCAGGTCTAGTCCTGCTGTAGTCCAGGTCTAGTCCTGCTGTAGACCCGCTGTAGTCCAGGTTTAGTCCGGGGATAATCCGGTCTGTGATTGGCTGACTTGATCTGGAGCAGATGGAGCTTAAAGACACTTCTGTTCAACTGAAGCTCAAGAGCACTTCGTCCAGAAGGTTCGTGGTTCTACTCCTGCCCTCTGACAGGCGCTGCTCCTGCCCTCTGACAGGCGCTGCTCCTGCCCTGACAGATGCACCATGAGGTTGCAGGTTCTACTCCTCTTGGCCTCTGCTGCGTTGCTCGACGGCTCGGCTCTTCCTGCCGTTTCCTCGTACGAGTTCAACGCCTTCAGGATGCAACAGTTTGACCTGCGGCACCACAAGTACGGTCAGTACTACAAGTACTACAAGTAGTACTACTACTACTACTACTACTACTACTACTACTGCTACTGCAGTACAACCTCCGGCACCACAAGCACGGTCAGTACTACAAGTACTACTACTACTACTACTACTAGTACTACTACTGCAGTACAACCGCTGACACCACAAGCACGGTCAGTACTACAAGTACTACAAGTACTACTACTGCTACTGCAAATACTACTGAACAACCTTTTTCCTAAAAAAAAACTTTAAAAACCTTGTAATAACTGATGTCAATGTCAAGTTTATTTCTAGAGCACATTTAACACAGCAATCACTGACCAAAGTGCTTTACACACACAGCGGTTAAAAACATACAGTAAAATGCAAACATACATTAAAATACAATCTTATTAACTTTAGTGTTCATTAACGGGTGTTGAACGCCTCGGCAAAGAAGTGCGACTTGAGCTGATTTGAATGATTCCAGAGATGGAGCCGTACGAATTTGGGGGCGGAGACTGTTCCACAATTTAGGGGCGGCTACCGCAAAGGCCCCGCCCCATCGCGTCTTCATTCGGGATCTTGGAACATTTAACAATAATTGGTTTTCCGATCTCATAGTTCTCGGTGGAGCGTAAACTGACAGAAGCTCGGTTAAATAATCCGGGGCTCGGCCGTTCAGGCATTTGAAGACAATAGTCAGAATCTTAAAATCAATTCTAAACTTCATGGGCGACCAGTGGAGCGAAGCGAGCACTGGGGTGATATGATCATGCCTCTTTGTTCTTGTCAACAGCCGGGCTGCTGCATTTTGAACCTGCTGGAGGCGATGAATGGACGATTGATTCAGTCCGTAATATAAGGAATTGCAATAATCTAAACGTGAGGAAATCAGTGCATGTATTATTTTTTCGAATTGGTTTTGAGGTAAGTACGGTTTGACTTTGCTCAACAACCTAAGCTGAAAGAAGCTTGCCTTCACCACCACACTAATCTGCTTGTCGAAATTAAAATTCTCATCAAAGAAGACACCAAGGCTTTTCACAACTGGAGAACAATGAGGTGTGAATTCATTTGGCGTCGAGTTATTTCCAAATATTATGAATTCAGTTTTTTTGTCATTCAAATTAAAAAAGTTCAGGGACATCCACTTTTTGACTTCATCCAGGCATTCCCGTAGCGTTTCTGGTGATTTCATATTAAGAGGTCGGTAAATTTGCACGTCATCGGCAAAGCAGTGAAAAGACACATTGTATTTTTTAAAAATCGATCCCAGGGGTATCATGTATAATGAAAACAATAAAGGGCCAAGAATCGAACCCTGAGGCACTCCGCTAGTCAGTGGAGCCTCTTTTGAGCTGAAAGGAGGTAAATTAACAGTAAAATGTCTGTCTGACATATATGATTCGAACCATTTGAGTACTGTGCCCTTGATGCCAGCACATGTCTCAAGGCGAGATAATAAGATTTTATGATCAACGGTATCGAATGCTGCCGTTAGATCCAGGAGCACCAGCATGGAAGGGTTGCCTGAATCCGAAATTAAAAGAAGATCATTAAGGATCCTTAAAAGGGCAGTTTCCTGTACTATGCATCGATCTGAATCCAGATTGAAATTTTTCAAAGATGTCATTCGATGTAAAATGCAACTGTAGTTGGGCATAAACTACTTTTTCCAAAATTTTTGATAAAAACGGAAGCTTGGACACAGGTCTATAGTTTGATAAAACAGCTGGGTCCAAGTTTGTTTTCTTTAGGAGGGGTTGTATTGTTGCCTGTTTGAGTGCCCTTGGCACAAGCCCCGCTGAGAGCGACATATTTATCAATAACACGATGAAAGGACCAATGGAATCAAAATTGTCTTTAAAAATCCTGGCCGGAAGGCTGTCTAAGGGGCAGTTGGAGATTCTTGTATTCGTGACAGTGGTAGTAAGCTCCGCCAGTGATACAGAATCAAATGAAGCAAGATTTGAGGTACATACAGGAATAACACTAGGATCTATGGCATCACAATGGGCCTGATCCCGAATACGTGAAACTTTGTCAATGAAAAATGAACAAAATTTGTCACACAATGCACTACAATGAAGAATACCAGTGTGTTCTGGTGGATTAACGATCTTGTTTAGCACATTAAAAAGGACCTGAGGCTTCTGGTAATTAGCCTCAACTAAATTAGACATGTACTGTGTCTTTGCTGTTTTAACAGCCGTCTGATATTTCAACAGACAGGTCCTGAAGATTTCCAGAGACACGTTAAGTTTGTCTTTAATCCATTTTCTTTCAGCACGACGACATTCGCGTCTAATGGAACGAGTTGTCTCATTGAGCCATGGCTCTCCGGGTTTAGTGCATCTGCGTGTAATCGGTGCTACAGAGTCAAGAATGTTAGTACATGTAGAGTCAAATAGACTGACCAACTCATCAACCTCCACATGCAAAGGAGGCCACGTGATTAAAGGCGTTGCACTGAAAGCACTAGAAAAAAAGAGGACCGGTGGATGCAGTAATAGCGCGTCGTTGATAGCCAGTAGCATCTGGTATATTTTTATGGAGAGGCACAGCCAAAGAAAATATTATGGCCTTATGGTCTGAAAGGCCGATGTCGACAATATCTCCAATATTCACAGTGATTCCATGAGAGAGGACAAGGTCCAGAGTATGTCCCTTATTGTGAGTCGGCTCTTTTACTGACTGTGTAAGGCTAAAAGATTCCAAAATATTTAAAAACTCCTTCACCAATGGCTTAGTGGGACAACAAATATGAATATTTAGGTCGCCCACTATAATCAAACGATCCCATTTCAGGGCAATATCCGACACAAACTGTGAAAAGTCATTGATAAAATCCTTATTGAATTTAGGAGGGCGATAGATGAGTGCACACAGTACGGCCACATTTAGTCTAAGTTCAAGGAGTTGCAGCTCAAAGCTTTCAAAGTGATCGTGTGGAAACATGCGACAAGATATAGACGAGCTAAAAACAGTGGCTAAACCACCACCTTTCCCGGTGGTGCGAGGAGAGTTAAAGAAAGAACAGTCCGGAGGGAGTAGTTCAGAGAAGGCAACACACTCACCAACCGGCAGCCACGTCTCCGTCAGAAGCAGGCAGTCCAGCTTTTGATTCAAAAAAAAGTCATTCAGCAGAAAAGTTTTGTTTGAGATCGATCTGACATTAAAAAGAGCCAACTGGAGGGAGACGTCTTCTCTGCCCCGGGGAGTCGGGGCTCGGGGGAGAGAGCGGAGATTCTCGAGGACCACGCCGCGTTCGGCTAGCTTCCGAGGTGGACAGACGTAGGGTCCCTCCACCGCCATCGGCCCCCATGGGCGTCCCTCCAGGATGCTACTGCACGGCGGAATCGAGCGAAGACATCGCCGCACACAACCCGGAAAATCCACATAGGGAAAGATCCGCGAGGACGTCCGGTGACTCCTAGAGATGGAGCGCAGGTAAAGTCTCATTTTTACAATCGCACCACTGCGTTTTCCTCGTTTCCTGTGAGATTTTTTCCTCTGGAGATGGACATACGGGGGACGCTGCAAAAACGCCGGTATGTCCGAGAGGAAAGGAGGAGGAGGGTTGGACTGTCCTCCAAGTTTTAACGCTAGTTCATGTTGCTCACGAATAGCAAAAAGGGATCGGCGATCGTAAATCAGTAATGCTGAGACATTTCCGTAGTTTGTATTCGTGATCCAAATGTATAAAAGTGCAAACAAGGCTAGGAGATGTTGCGCCGTGCACACCGCTGGCGCCATCTTCCTCAATTGCTTACGTCCAGAGTGTCATGACCCTCTGATGATGTCATTGTTCTGTCACAGTTTCTTGTTTTCACCAAACGATAAAAACAAACAACTCCCTCCTCAAGACCCAGAGGGCGACTCTCCCCTCAGGGTGCAGAGGGTGACTCTGGGTCACTCTGGGTCACTCTGGGTGACTCTCGGGTGACTCTGGGTGTCTCTGGGTGACTCTGGGTGACTCTGGGTGACTCTGGGTGACTCTGGGTGACTCTGGGTGACTCTGGGTGACTCTGGGTGACTCTGGGTGACTCTGGGTGACTCTGGGTGACTCTGGGTGACTCTGGGTGACTCTCTGGGTGACTCTGGGTGTCTCTGGGTGACTCTGGGTGACTCTGGGTGACTCTGGGTGACTCTGGGTGACTCTGGGTGACTCTGGGTGACTCTGGGTGACTCTGGGTGACTCTGGGTGTCTCTGGGTGACTCTGGGTGACTCTGGGTGACTCTGGGTGACTCTGGGTGACTCTCGGGTGACTCTGGGTGACTCTGGGTGACTCTCAGGTGACTCGGGTGACTCTCGGGTGCCTCTCCCGGTGACTCTGGGTGACTCTGGGTGACTGACTCTGGGTGACTCTCGGGTGACTCTGGGTGATTCTGGGTGACTCTCGGATGACTCTGGGTGACTCTGGGTGACTCTGGGTGACTCTCGGGTGACTCTGGGTGACTCTGGGTGACTCTCGGGTGACTCTGGGTGACTCTGGGTGACTCTCGGATGACTCTGGGTGACTCTGGGTGACTCTGGGTGACTCTGGGTGACTCTGGGTGACTCTGGGTGACCTGGGTGACTCTGGGTGACTCTGGGTGACTCGGTGACTCTGGGTGACTCTGGGTGACTCTGGGTGACTCTGGGTGACTCTCCTGGGTGACTGTGGGTGACTCTGGGTGTCTCTGGGTGACTCTGGGTGACTCTGGGTGACTCTGGGTGACTCGGGTGACTCTGGGTGACTCTGGGTGACTCTGGGTGACTCTGGGTGACTCTCGGGTGCCTCTCCCGGTGACTCTGGGTGACTCTGGGTGACTGACTCTGGGTGACTCTCGGGTGACTCTCGGGTGACTCTGGGTGACTCTGGGTGACTCTGGGTGACTCTGGGTGACTCTGGGTGACTCTCGGTGACTCTGGGTGACTCTCGGGTGACTCTGGGGGACTCTGGGTGACTCTGGGTGACTCTGGGTGACTCTGGGTGACTCTGGGTGACTCTGGGTGACTCTGGGTGACTCTGGGTGACTCTGGGTGACTCTCGGGTGACTCTGGGTGACTCTGGGTGACTCTCGGGTGACTCTGGGTGACTCTGGGTGACTCTGGGTGACTCTGGGTGACTCTGGGTGACTCTCGGGTGACTCTGGGTGACTCTGGGTGACTCTGGGTGACTCTGGGTGACTCTGGGTGACTCTGGGTGACTCTGGGTGACTCTGGGTGACTCTGGGTGACTCTGGGTGACTCTGGGTGACTCTGGGTGACTCTGGGTGACTCTGGGTGACTCTCGGGTGACTCTGGGTGACTCTGGGTGACTCTGGGTGACTCTGGGTGACTCTCAGGTGACTCTGGGTGACTCTGGGTGACTCTGGGTGACTCTGGGTGACTCTCGGGTGACTCTGGGTGACTCTCGGGTGACTCTGGGTGACTCTGGGTGACTCTGGGTGACTCTCAGGTGACTCTCGGGTGACTCTGGGTGACTCTGGGTGACTCTCGGGTGACTCTGGGTGACTCTGGGTGACTCTGGGTGACTCTGGGTGACTCTGGGTGACTCTGGGTGACTCTGGGTGACTCTCGAGTGACTCTGGGTGACTCTGGGTGACTCTGGGTGACTCTGGGTGACTCTGGGTGACTCTGGGTGACTCTGGGTGACTCTGGGTGACTCTGGGTGACTGGGGGTGACTCTGGGTGAATGGGGGTGACTCTGGGTGACTCTGGGTGACTCTGGGTGACTCTGGGTGACTCTGGGTGACTCTGGGTGACTCTGGGTGACTCTGGGTGACTCTGGGTGACTCTGGGTGACTCTCAGGTGACTCTGGGTGACTCTGGGTGACTCTGGGTGACTCTGGGTGACTCTGGGTGACTCTGGGTGACTCTGGGTGACTCTCAGGTGACTCTCCCGGTGACTCTGGGTGACTCTGGGTGACTCTGGGTGACTCTGGGTGACTATGGGGGACTCTGGGTGACTCTCAGGTGACTCTGGGTGACTCTGGGTGACTCTGGGTGACTCTCGGTGACTCTGGGTGACTCTGGGTGACTCTGGGTGACTCTGGGTGACTCTGGGTGACTCTGGGTGACTCTGGGTGACTCTCGGGTGACTCTGGGTGACTCTCGGGTGACTCTGGGTGACTCTGGGTGACTCTCAGGTGACTCTGGGTGACTCTGGGTGACTCTCGGGTGACTCTGGGTGACTCTCGGGTGACTCTGGGTGACTCTGGGTGACTCTGGGTGACTCTGGGTGACTCTGGGTGACTCTCAGGTGACTCTGGGTGACTCTCAGGTGACTCTGGGTGACTCTGGGTGACTCTGGGTGACTCTGGGTGACTCTGGGTGACTCTGGGTGACTCTGGGTGACTCTCGGGTGACTCTGGGTGACTCTGGGTGACTCTGGGTGACTCTGGGTGACTCTGGGTGACTCTCAGGTGACTCTGGGTGACTCTCGGGTGACTCTGGGTGACTCGGGTGACTCTGGGTGACTCTCGGGTGACTCTGGGTGACTCTCGGGTGACTCTGGGTGACTCTGGGTGACTCTCGGTGACTCTCGGGTGACTCTGGGTGACTCTGCTCTCGGTGACTCTGGGTGACTCTGGGTGACTCTGGGTGACTCTCGGGTGACTCTGGGTGACTCTGGGTGACTCTGGGTGACTCTGGGTGACTCTCGGGTGACTCTGGGTGACTCTGGGTGACTCTGGGTGACTCTGGGTGACTCTGGGTGACTCTGGGTGACTCTGGGTGACTCTGGGTGACTCTCGGGTGACTCGGGTGACTCTCGGGTGACTCTGGGTGACTCTGGGTGACTCTCGGGTGACTCTGGGTGACTCTGGGTGACTCTCGGGTGACTCTCGGTGACTCTGGGTGACTCTCCCCTCAGGGTGCAGGCGGGTGCTGCTGGGTGCTGAGGCGCGCTCGGCGGACGACCCGGTGCTGACTCGGAGGTGTGTCGTGATGAAGGTCGCAGACTTCACCCTGAAGAACGTCCTGGAGGCTCAGAGCCAGAGGGCGGCGGCCATCTTGGTCCTTCTGCCGCGGAACATGACGAGCGTGAGCCCCGAGGAGCGACAGGTGCGCACTCCAGAGGCCCTCCCTGTGTGTCAGGTGCCCTCCCTGTGTGTCAGGTGCCCTCCCTGTGTGTGTCAGGTGCCCTCCCTGTGTGTGTCAGGTGCCCTCCCTGTGTGTGTCAGGTGCCCTCCCTGTGTGTGTCAGGTGCCCTCCCTGTGTGTCAGGTGCCCTCCCTGTGTGTCAGGTGCCCTCCCTGTGTGTGTCAGGTGCCCTCCCCGTGTGTCAGGTGCGTCCCTGTGTGTGTCAGGTGCCCTCCCTGTGTGTCAGGTGCCCTCCCTGTGTGTCAGGTGCCCTCCCTGTGTGTGTCAGGTGCCCTCCCCGTGTGTCAGGTGCCCTCCCCGTGTGTCAGGTGCGTCCCTGTGTGTGTCAGGTGCCCTCCCTGTGTGTCAGGTGCCCTGCCTGTGTGTGTCAGGTGCCTCCCTGTTTGTGTCAGGTGCCTCCCTGTGTGTGTCAGGTGCTCTCCCTGTGTGTCAGGTGCCCTCCTGTGTGTCAGGTGCCCTCCTGTGTGTGTCAGGTGCCCTCCCTGTGTGTCAGGTGCCCTCCCTGTGTGTGTCAGGTGCCTTCCCTGTGTGTCAGGTGCCCTCCCTGTGTGTCAGGTGCCCTCCCTGTGTGTGTCAGGTGCGTCCCTGTGTGTGTCAGGTGCCCTCCCGCTGTGTCAGGTGCCTCCCTGTGTGTCAGGTGCGTCCCTGTGTGTGTCAGGTGCGCCCCTGTGTGTCAGGTGCGTCCCAGTGTGTCAGGTGCCCTCCCTGTGTGTCAGGTGCGCCCCTGTGTGTCAGGTGCGTCCCAGTGTGTCAGGTGCCCTCTCTGTGTGTGTCAGGTGCGCCCCTGTGTGTCAGGTGCGTCCCAGTGTGTCAGGTGCCCTCTCTGTGTGTGTCAGGTGCGCCCCTGTGTGTCAGGTGCGTCCCAGTGTGTCAGGTGCCCTCTCTGTGTGTGTCAGGTGCGCCCCTGTGTGTCAGGTGCGTCCCTGTGTGTCAGGTGCCCTCTCTGGTGTGTGTCAGGTGCGCCCCTGTGTGTCAGGTGCGCCCCTGTGTGTCAGGTGCGTCCCAGTGTGTCAGGTGCCCTCTCTGTGTGTGTCAGGTGCGCCCCTGTGTGTCAGGTGCGTCCCAGTGTGTCAGGTGCCCTCTCTGTGTGTGTGTCAGGTGCGCCCCTGTGTGTCAGGTGCGTCCCTGTGTGTCACAGGGGTGCCCTCTCTGTGTGTGTCAGGTGCGCCCCTGTGTGTCAGGTGCGTCCCAGTGTGTCAGGTGCCCTCTCTGTGTGTGTCAGGTGCGCCCCTGTGTGTCAGGTGCGTCCCAGTGTGTCAGGTGCCCTCTCTGTGTGTGTCAGGTGCGCCCCTGTGTGTCAGGTGCGTCCCAGTGTGTCAGGTGCCCTCTCTGTGTGTGTCAGGTGCGCCCCTGTGTGTCAGGTGCGTCCCAGTGTGTCAGGTGCCCTCTCTGTGTGTGTGTCAGGTGCGCCCCTGTGTGTGTCAGGTGCGTCCCTGTGTGTCAGGTGCCCTCTCTGTGTGTGTCAGGTGCCCACTCGGTGTGTGTCAGGTGCGCCCCTGTGTGTCAGGTGCGTCCCAGTGTGTCAGGTGCCCTCTCTGTGTGTGTCAGGTGCGCCCCTGTGTGTCAGGTGCGTCCCAGTGTGTCAGGTGCCCTCTCTGTGTGTGTCAGGTGCGCCCCTGTGTGTCAGGTGCGTCCCTGTGTGTCAGGTGCCCTCTCTGTGTGTGTCAGGTGCGCCCCTGTGTGTCAGGTGCGTCCCAGTGTGTCAGGTGCCCTCTCTGAGTGTGTCAGGTGCGCCCTGTGTGTCAGGTGCGTCCCAGTGTGTCAGGTGCCCTCTCTGTGTGTGTCAGGTGCCCCTGTGTGTGTCAGGTGCGTCCCTGTGTGTCAGGTGCCCTCTCTGTGTGTGTCAGGTGCGCCCCTGTGTGTCAGGTGCGCCCCTGTGTGTCAGGTGCGTCCCAGTGTGTCAGGTGCCCTCTCTGTGTGTGTCAGGTGCGCCCCTGTGTGTCAGGTGCGTCCCAGTGTGTCAGGTGCCCTCTCTGTGTGTGTCAGGTGCGCCCCTGTGTGTCAGGTGCGTCCCAGTGTGTCAGGTGCCCTCTCTGTGTGTGTCAGGTGCGCCCCTGTGTGTCAGGTGCCCCTGTGTGTCAGGTGCCCTCTCTGTGTGTGTCAGGTGCGCACCTGTGTGTCAGGTGCGCCCCTGTGTGTCAGGTGCCCTCTCTGTGTGTGTGTCAGGTGCGCCCCTGTGTGTCAGGTGCGTCCCTGTGTGTCAGGTGCCCTCTCTGTGTGTGTCAGGTGCTCTCCCTGTGTGTCAGGTGCGCCCCTGTGTGTCAGGTGCGCCCCTTTGTGTCAGGTGCGTCCCAGTGTGTCAGGTGCACTCTCTGGGTGGGTCAGGTGCCCCTGTGTGTCAGGTGCGTCCCAGTGTGTCAGGTGCCCTCTCTGTGTGTGTCAGGTGCTCGTGTGTCAGGTGCGTCCCTGTGTGTCAGGTGCCCTCTCTGTGTGTGTCAGGTGCGCCCCTGTGTGTCAGGTGCGTCCCTGTGTGTCAGGTGCCCTCTCTGTGTGTGTCAGGTGCTCTCCCTGTGTGTCAGGTGCGCCCCTGTGTGTCAGGTGCGTCCCTGTGTGTCAGGTGCCTCCCCGTGTGTCAGGTGCGCCCCTTTGTGTCAGGTGCGTCCCAGTGTGTCAGGTGCCCTCTCTGTGTGTGTCAGGTGCGCCCCTGTGTGTCAGGTGCGTCCCAGTGTGTCAGGTGCCCTCTCTGTGTGTGTCAGGTGCGCCCCTGTGTGTCAGGTGCGTCCCTGTGTGTCAGGTGCCCTCTCTGTGTGTGTCAGGTGCGCCCCTGTGTGTCAGGTGCGTCCCTGTGTGTCAGGTGCCCTCTCTGTGTGTGTCAGGTGCTCTCCCTGTGTGTCAGGTGCGCCCCTGTGTGTCAGGTGCGTCCCTGTGTGTCAGGGCTACGCTGTTCAATGGGCCACGTCCTGATCATAATCGATCAGTTCTGGTTCTCGTGTCCCTCTGGAGCCTCCGTTTCATGTCGTTCCTTGATGGTTCCTCTGTTCTTGTGTCAGACCCTAACCCCCCGCAGCAGCTCGCTGGCCCCTCTGGTGTCCTCCTCTGGTTTCTCCTGGGCCCCTCTGGGTGTCGTCCTCTGGTTTCTGCTGGGCCCCTCTGGTGTCCTCCTCTGGTTTCTGCTGGGCCCCTCTGGTGTCCTCCTCTGGTTTCTCCTGGGCCCCTCTGGTGTCCTCCTCTGGTTTCTGCTGGGACCTCTGGGTGTCCTCCTCTGGTTTCTGCTGGGACCTCTGGGTGTCCTCCTCTGGTTTCTCCTGGGCCCCTCTGGGTGTCCTCCTCTGGTTTCTCCTGGGCCCCTCTGGTGTCCTCCTCTGGTTTCTGCTGGGCCCCTCTGGGTGTCCTCCTCTGGTGTCCTCCTCTGGTTTCTCCTGGGCCCCTCTGGGTGTCCTCCTCTGGTTTCTCCTGGGCCCCTCTGGTGTCCTCCTCTGGTTTCTCCTGGGCCCCTCTGGTGTCCTCCTCTGGGTGTCCTCCTCTGGTTTCTGCTGGGCCCCTCTGGGTGTCCTCCTCTGGTTTCTGCTGGGCCCCTCTGGGTGTCCTCCTCTGGTTTCTGCTGGGCCCCTCTGGGTGACGTCCTCTGGTTTCTGCTGGGCCCCTCTGGGTGTCCTCCTCTGGTTTCTGCTGGGCCCTCTGGTGTCCTCCTCTGGTTTCTGCTGGGCCCCTCTGGTGTCCTCCTCTGGTTTCTGCTGGGCCCCTCTGGTGTCCTCCTCTGGTTTCTGCTGGGCCCCTCTGGTGTCCTCCTCTGGTTTCTCCTGGGCCCCTCTGGGTGTCCTCCTCTGGTTTCTGCTGGGCCCCTCTGGTGTCCTCCTCCTCTGGTTTCTGCTGGGCCCCTCTGGGTGTCCTCCTCTGGTTTCTGCTGGGCCCTCTGGTGTCCTCCTCTGGTTTCTGCTGGGCCCCTCTGGGTGTCCTCCTCTGGTTTCTCCTGGGCCCCTCTGGGTGTCCTCCTCTGGTTTCTCCTGGGCCCCTCTGGTGTCCTCCTCTGGTTTCTCCTGGGCCCCTCTGGTGTCCTCCTCTGGTTTCTCCTGGGCCCCTCTGGGTGTCCTCCTCTGGTTTCTGCTGGGCCCCTCTGGTGTCCTCCTCTGGTTTCTCCTGGGCCCCTCTGGTGTCCTCCTCTGGTTTCTCCTGGGCCCCTCTGGTGTCCTCCTCTGGTTTCTCCTGGGCCCCTCTGGTGTCGTCCTCTGGTTTCTGCTGGGCCCCTCTGGGTGTCGTCCTCTGGTTTCTGCTGGGCCCCTCTGGTGTCCTCCTCTGGTTTCTGCTGGGCCCCTCTGGTGTCCTCCTCTGGTTTCTGCTGGGCTCCTCTGGTGTCCTCCTCTGGTTTCTCCTGGGCCCCTCTGGTGTCCTCCTCTGGTTTCTCCTGGGCCCCTCTGGTGTCCTCCTCTGGTTTCTCCTGGGCCCCTCTGGTGTCCTCCTCTGGTTTCTGCTGGGCCCCTCTGGGTGTCGTCCTCTGGTTTCTGCTGGGCCCCTCTGGTGTCCTCCTCTGGTTTCTCCTGGGCCCCTCTGGTGTCCTCCTCTGGTTTCTGCTGGGCCCCTCTGGTGTCCTCCTCTGGTTTCTCCTGGGCCCCTCTGGTGTCCTCCTCTGGTTTCTCCTGGGCCCCTCTGGTGTCCTCCTCTGGTTTCTCCTGGGCCCCTCTGGTGTCGTCCTCTGGTTTCTGCTGGGCCCCTCTGGGTGTCGTCCTCTGGTTTCTGCTGGGCCCCTCTGGTGTCCTCCTCTGGTTTCTGCTGGGCCCCTCTGGTGTCCTCCTCTGGTTTCTGCTGGGCTCCTCTGGTGTCCTCCTCTGGTTTCTCCTGGGCCCCTCTGGTGTCCTCCTCTGGTTTCTGCTGGTCTTCAGACGGGGCTCAGATGTTCATCAGCTCCTCTCTGTGTCTCTTTGTTGTAGAAGTTCTCTGGTCTGAGCTCCATGTGGTCACATGTTCTTGTCCTCGTCCGTGCTCAGATGTTGGAGCTCTCTGGTGTTTCTTCTGTTCTAATCCTTCAGCTGCTCATGTCACAGAAGGTCTCTTTACTTTGAAGGCAGCTGTGGAATGTTGTGTTTAAGGCAGAGCCCAGTCCAATCAGCACGAGCCTCTGTCAGGATCCAAAAAGAAAGAAGTCCTCTTCCACAAACAGAACTTCAGACTCAGAACCTGCTGGTTGTTCAGGCGTCCTGTGGAGCTGCTGCAGACGTCCCATCAGGGCCAGTGGGTTCTCCAGGTGCTCCTTCTTATGGGACAGAACTGTGTCAATGGAGCTCCATGTTCTTCAGGAGGAGGTGCTGATGATGCTTGTGTTCTTCAGAGGAGGTGCTGATGATGCTTGTGTTCTTCAGAGGAGGTGCCGATGATGCTTGTGTTCTTCAGAGGAGGTGCTGATGATGCTTGTGTTCTTCAGAGGAGGTGCTGATGATGCTTGTGTTCTTCAGAGGAGGTGCTGATGATGCTTGTGTTCTTCAGAGGAGGTGATGATGATGCTTGTGTTCTTCAGGAGGAGGTGCTGATGATGCTTGTGTTCTTCAGAGGAGGTGCTGATGATGCTTGTGTTCTTCAGAGGAGGTGCTGATGATGCTTGTGTTCTTCAGGAGGAGGTGCTGATGATGCTTGTGTTCTTCAGAGGAGGTGCTGATGATGCTTGTGTTCTTCAGAGGAGGTGCTGATGATGCTTGTGTTCTTCAGGAGGAGGTGCTGATGATGCTTGTGTTCTTCAGGAGGAGGTGCTGATGATGCTTGTGTTCTTCAGGAGGAGGTGCTGATGATGCTTGTGTTCTTCAGGAGGAGGTGCTGATGATGCTTGTGTTCTTCAGGAGGAGGTGCTGATGATGCTTGTGTTCTTCAGGAGGAGGTGCTGATGATGCTTGTGTTCTTCAGAGGAGGTGCTGATGATGCTTGTGTTCTTCAGAGGAGGTGCTGATGATGCTTGTGTTCTTCAGGAGGAGGTGCTGATGATGCTTGTGTTCTTCAGAGGAGGTGCTGATGATGCTTGTGTTCTTCAGAGGAGGTGCTGATGATGCTTGTGTTCTTCAGGAGGAGGTGCTGATGATGCTTGTGTTCTTCAGAGGAGGTGCTGATGATGCTTGTGTTCTTCAGGAGGAGGTGCTGATGATGCTTGTGTTCTTCAGAGGAGGTGCTGATGATGCTTGTGTTCTTCAGAGGAGGTGCTGATGATGCTTGTGTTCTTCAGGAGGAGGTGCTGATGATGCTTGTGTTCTTCAGGAGGAGGTGCTGATGATGCTTGTGTTCTTCAGGAGGAGGTGCTGATGATGCTTGTGTTCTTCAGGAGGAGGTGCTGATGATGCTTGTGTTCTTCAGGAGGAGGTGCTGATGATGCTTGTGTTCTTCAGGAGGAGGTGCTGATGATGCTTGTGTTCTTCAGGAGGAGGTGCTGATGATGCTTGTGTTCTTCAGGAGGAGGTGCTGATGATGCTTGTGTTCTTCAGGAGGAGGTGCTGATGATGCTTGTGTTCTTCAGGAGGAGGTGCTGATGATGCTTGTGTTCTTCAGGAGGAGGTGCTGATGATGCTTGTGTTCTTCAGGAGGAGGTGCTGATGATGCTTGTGTTCTTCAGGAGGAGGTGCTGATGATGCTTGTGTTCTTCAGGAGGAGGTGCTGATGATGCTTGTGTTCTTCAGGAGGAGGTGCTGATGATGCTTGTGTTCTTCAGGAGGAGGTGCTGATGATGCTTGTGTTCTTCAGGAGGAGGTGCTGATGATGCTTGTGTTCTTCAGGAGGAGGTGCTGATGATGCTTGTGTTCTTCAGGAGGAGGTGCTGATGATGCTTGTGTTCTTCAGGAGGAGGTGCTGATGATGCTTGTGTTCTTCAGAGGAGGTGCTGATGATGCTTGTGTTCTTCAGGAGGAGGTGCTGATGATGCTTGTGTTCTTCAGGAGGAGGTGCTGATGATGCTTGTGTTGTGTTCTTCAGGAGGAGGTGCTGATGATGCTTGTGTTCTTCAGGAGGAGGTGCTGATGATGCTTGTGTTCTTCAGGAGGAGGTGCTGATGATGCTTGTGTTCTTCAGGAGGAGGTGCTGATGATGCTTGTGTTCTTCAGGAGGAGGTGCTGATGATGCTTGTGTTCTTCAGGAGGAGGTGCTGATGATGCTTGTGTTCTTCAGGAGGAGGTGCTGATGATGCTTGTGTTCTTCAGGAGGAGGTGCTGATGATGCTTGTGTTCTTCAGGAGGAGGTGCTGATGATGCTTGTGTTCTTCAGGAGGAGGTGCTGATGATGCTTGTGTTCTTCAGGAGGAGGTGCTGATGATGCTTGTGTTCTTCAGGAGGAGGTGCTGATGATGCTTGTGTTCTTCAGGAGGAGGTGCTGATGATGCTTGTGTTCTTCAGGAGGAGGTGCTGATGATGCTTGTGTTCTTCAGGAGGAGGTGCTGATGATGCTTGTGTTCTTCAGAGGAGGTGCTGATGATGCTTGTGTTCCTCCCAGAGCTTCATGGAGGCGGAGGCGCTGGTTCTTCAGAAGGAGACCCAGATGCCGCTGTACGTCGCTCCTGAAGAGGAGCAGCTCCTGTTCATGTACAACGAGCTGCGGCAGACGGCGGCCTCCAGGACCTCCTCCATCTTCGTCAGAGGTAAACGCTCCTCTTCTCCACCGTTTCTCGACTTATTTTAGAACATTTTTCCTCCAATAATCTGAGCTGCTCCTTTTCTTACTTTTTCCTCATAATTTTCAAATGTTTTACACAGATTTTTCCTCACATTTTTCCATGAATAAATTTAACTGACTGTTCTCCTCTGTACGTTCTCCTCCTTGTTCTCCTCCTTGTTCTCCTCCTTGTTCCCCTCGTACGGTCTCCTCCTTGTTCTCCTCCTTGTTCTCCTCCTTGTTCCCCTCGTACGGTCTCCTCCTTGTTCTCCTCATTGTTCTCCTCCTTGTTCTCCTCCTTGTTCTTCTCCTTGTTCTCCTCCTTGTTCTTCTCCTTGTTCTCCTCCGTGTTCTCCTCCTTGTTCTCCTCCTTGTTCTCCTCGTACGGTCTCCTCCTTGTTCTCCTCCTTGTTCTCCTCCTTGTTCTCCTCCTTGTTCTCCTCGTACGGTCTCCTCCTTGTTCTCCTCATTGTTCTCCTCCTTGTTCTCCTCCTTGTTCCCCTCGTACGGTCTCCTCCTTGTTCTCCTCCTTGTTCTCCTCCTTGTTCTCCTCCTTGTTCTCCTCCTTGTTCTCCTCCTTGTTCTCCTCCTTGTTCTCCTCGTACGGTCTCCTCCTTGTTCTCCTCCTTGTTCTCCTCCGTGTTCTCCTCCTTGTTCTCCTCCTTGTTCTCCTCCTTGTTCTCCTCCTTGTTCTCCTCCTTGTTCTCCTCCTTGTTCTTCTCCTTGTTCTCCTCCTTGTTCTCCTCCTTGTTCTCCTCCGTGTTCTCCTCCTTGTTCTCCTCCGTGTTCTCCTCCTTGTTCTCCTCCTTGTTCTCCTCCTTGTTCTCCTCCTTGTTCTCCCTCCTTGTTCTCCCCTCCGTGTTCCTCCCCTCCGTGGTTCTCCCTCCTTGTTCTCCTCCTTGTTCTCCTCCTTGTTCTCCTCCTTGTTCTCCTCCTTGTTCTCCTCATTGTTCTCCTCCTTGTTCTCCTCCTTGTTCTCCTCCTTGTTCTCCTCCTTGTTCTCCTCCTTGTTCTCCCCCTTGTTCTCCTCCGTGTTCTCCTCCGTGTTCTCCTCCTTGTTCACCTCCTTGTTCTCCTCCTTGTTCTCCTCCTTGTTCTCCTCCTTGTTCACCTCCTTGTTCTCCTCCGTGTTCTCCTCCGTGTTCTCCTCCTTGTTCTCCCCCTTGTTCTCCTCCGTGTTCTCCTCCGTGTTCTCCTCCTTGTTCTCCTCCGTGTTCTCCTCCTTGTTCTTCTCCTTGTTCTCCTCCGTGTTCTCCTCCGTGTTCTCCTCCTTGTTCTCCCCCTTGTTCTCCTCCTTGTTCTCCTCCTTGTTCTCCTCCTTGTTCTCCTCCTTGTTCTCCTCCGTGTTCTCCTCCTTGTTCTCCTCCTTGTTCTCCTCCTTGTTCTCCTCCTTGTTCTCCTCCTTGTTCTCCTCCTTGTTCTCCTCCTTGTTCTCCTCCTTGTTCTCCTCCTTGTTCTCCTCCTTGTTCTCCTCAGTTCTCAGGAGCATGGTGACGTCCACAGCGTTCCAAATCCTCGTCAGCGACAACTCCCCGATCAAAGCCGTGGAGGACACGACTGTGGTGGCTCTGGAGGTGAGACCCTCACACCCCCCGAGGAGAACATCCCCGAGGAGAACATCCCCCGAGGAGAACATCCCCCCGAGGAGAACATCCCCGAGGAGAACACCCCGAGGAGAACATCCCCCGAGGAGAACATCCCCCCGAGGAGAACATCCCCCCGAGGAGAACATCCCCCCGAGGAGAACACTCGAGGAGAACACCCTGAGAGAACATCTCTGAGGAGAACACACCCCGAGGAGAACATCCCCGAGGAGAACACCCCCCGAGGAGAACACCCCGAGGAGAACATCCCCCCGAGGAGAACATCCCCCCGAGGAGAACATCCCCCCGAGGAGAACACCCCGAGGAGAACATCCCCCCGAGGAGAACACCCCGAGGAGAACACCCCCGAGGAGAACATCCCGAGGAGAACACCCCCCGAGGAGAACAAACACACCCCGAGGAGAACATCCCCGAGGAGAACATCCCCCCGAGGAGAACATCCCCCCGAGGAGAACACACCCCGAGGAGAACATCCCCCTGAGGAGAACATCCCCGAGGAGAACACACTCGAGGAGAACACTCTGAGGAGAACATCCATGAGGAGAACACCCTGAGGAGAACATCCGCGAGGAGAACACCCCCGAGGAGAACACACCTCGAGGAGAACACCACGAGGAGAACATCTCTGAGGAGAACATCCCTGAGGAGAACACTCTGAGGAGAACATCCTCGAGGAGAACATCTCTGAGGAGAACATCTCTGAGGAGAACATCTCGAGGAGAACATCCTCGAGGAGAACATCTCGAGGAGAACACACACCTGAGGAGAACATCTCTGAGGAGAACATCTCCCAGGAGAACATCCCAGGAGAACAAACACACCCGAGGAGAACATCTCGAGGAGAACATCTCTGAGGAGAACATCTCTGAGGAGAACATCCTCGAGGAGAACATCTCTCCCGAGGAGAATACTCTGAGGAGAATACCTCTGAGGAGAACATCCCCAAGGAGAACAGCCTCGAGGAGAACATCTCCCCAGGAGAACATCTCCAGGAGAACATCCCTGAGGAGAACACCTGAGGAGAACACACCTCGAGGAGAACACCCCCGAGGAGAACAAACACACCCCGAGGAGAACATCCCCGAGGAGAACATCCCCCCGAGGAGAACATCCCCAGGAGAACATCTCTGAGGAGAACATCCCCTGAGGAGAACATCCTCAGAGGAGAACATCTCCCGAGGAGAACATCTCTGAGGAGAACACACCAGGAGAACATCTCGAGGAGAACATCTCGAGGAGAACATCTCTGAGGAGAACACACCAGGAGAACATCCCCGAGGAGAACATCCCGAGGAGAACATCCCCGAGGAGAACAAACACACCCCGAGGAGAACATCCCCGAGGAGAACATCTCGAGGAGAACATCTCTGAGGAGAACATCTCGAGGAGAACATCCCCCCGAGGAGAACACCCCTGAGAGAACACTCAGGAGAACATCTCTAAGGAGAACAGCCTCGAGGAGAACACTTCTGAGGAGAACATCCCCAAGGAGAACAGCCCCGAGGAGAACATCCCCGAGGAGAACATCCCCGAGGAGAACATCCCCCGAGGAGAACATCTCTGAGGAGAACACCTCGAGGAGAACACACCTCGAGGAGAACACCCCCGAGGAGAACAAACACACCCCGAGGAGAACATCCCCGAGGAGAACATCCCCGAGGAGAACAAACACACCCCGAGGAGAACATCCCCGAGGAGAACAAACACACCCCGAGGAGAACATCCCCGAGGAGAACACACCCCGAGGAGAACACCCCCGAGGAGAACACACCTCGAGGAGAACACCCCCGAGGAGAACATCCGCGAGGAGAACACCCCCCGAGGAGAACATCCGCGAGGAGAAAACCCCCGAGGAGAACACCCACGAGGAGAACACTCTGAGGAGAACACCCCGAGGAGAACATCCCCCCGAGGAGAACACCTCGAGGAGAACACCCCCCGAGGAGAACATCCGCGAGGAGAACACCCCGAGGAGAACATCCCCCGAGGAGAACACCCCCCGAGGAGAACACCCCCGAGGAGAACACACCCCGAGGAGAACATCCCCGAGGAGAACATCCGCGAGGAGAACATCCCCGAGGAGAACACCCCCCGAGGAGAACACCCCCGAGGAGAACACACCTCGAGGAGAACACCCCCGAGGAGAACATCCGCGAGGAGAACATCCGCGAGGAGAACACACCTCGAGGAGAACACCCCCCGAGGAGAACACACCTCGAGGAGAACACCCCCCGAGGAGAACACCCCCCGAGGAGAACACACCCCGAGGAGAACACCCCGAGGAGAACACACCAGGAGAACACTCGAGGAGAACACACTCGAGGAGAACACCCCCAGCAGAACATCCTCGAGGAGAACACACCTCGAGGAGAACATCCCCCCGAGGAGAACACACCTCGAGGAGAACACCTCAGGAGAACACACTGAGGAGAACACCCCAGGAGAACACACTCGAGGAGAACACCCCGAGGAGAACATCCCCCGAGGAGAACATCCCCGAGGAGAACACCCCCGAGGAGAACATCCCCGAGGAGAACACACCCCGAGGAGAACATCCCCCGAGGAGAACACACCTCGAGGAGAACACCCCCCCGAGGAGAACACACCTCGAGGAGAACACCCCCCGAGGAGAACACACCTCGAGGAGAACACCCCCCGAGGAGAACACCCCCCGAGGAGAACACACCCCGAGGAGAACACACCTCGAGGAGAACACCCCCCGAGGAGAACATCCCCGAGGAGAACACACCCCGAGGAGAACACCCCCCGAGGAGAACACACCTCGAGGAGAACACACCTCGAGGAGACCCCCTTCAGCCCAGATGTGGCTCAAATGTGTTCAAACGTGTCAGAGATAATGGGCCGTGTCCTTCTTGTGTTTCAGGGAGTTCTTCGAGGAGCTGGAGAGGACCCGCCCACCGTCGTCGTCACGGCGCATTACGACTCGTTTGGACTCGCTCCGGTCAGTCCTGCTTCTTCACAAACACCGGAGTCACACTTCGCTCTGATTGGATGAATGTTTTTAAAATCCTCCGACGTCAAACACACGTCCTGCTGAACTCCCTGCACTCATCACTTTTCTCATTTCAGACGTCATTTCTCTTAAGTCCTTGAATCATCACAGGCTGTAACTGGTTTAACTCACATTTCTCTCATATTTAACTCGAGTAAGCGCTCTACAGCCAGCAGAGGGCGCCTGAACTCAGACCAGACACAGAACGTTTTAAGTTCTAAAGCACGAGAGGCCAGACTTAAGGCCCTCAAGAGCAGGTTTAAAGGACAATGACAATAAAAATACAAATCATTTAAAGAACAAACTTTAATATGAAAGTATTTTATAACTGTGTCTTCAGAGGATCAGCAGATGTGTGACTTTGGGTGTTTGTGTGTTGTACGTTTTGTGTGTTTTATATTTTGTGTTTTTTATGTTTTGTGTGTTTTGTGTGTTTTATATTTTGTGTGTTTTGTGTGTTTTGTGTGTTTTATATTTTGTGTGTTTTGTGTGTTTTGTGTGTTTTATATTTTGTGTGTTTTGTGTGTTTTGTGTGTTTTATATTTTGTGTGTTTTGTGTGTGTCCGATCCAGTGGTTGTCGTTCGGCGCCGACTCAAACGGCAGTGGAGTCATTTTACTCCTGGAACTGGTGCGACTGTTCAGCAAACTGTACTCCAGCCACAGGACCCGGCCACGGTGAGTACAAGCACCTCTGACACAACAGGGCCAGTCTGTTGTGAGTACAAGCACCTCTGACAGTGACAGGACCAGTTTGCTGTGAGTACAAGCACCTCTGACAGTGACAGGACCAGTCTGCTGTGAGTACAATCACCACTGACACAACAGGATCAGTCTGCTGTGAGGTGACAGGATCAGTCTGCTGTGAGTACAAGCACCTCTGACACAACAGGATCAGTCTGCTGTGAGTACAATCACCTCTGACACTGACAGGACCAGTCTGCTGTGAGTACAAGCACCTCTGACACTGACAAGACCAGTCTGCTGTGAGTACAAGCACCTCTGACACTGACAGGACCAGTCTGCTGTGAGTACAAGCACCTCTGACACTGACAGGACCAGTCTGCTGTGATGTTGTTATTGTGTTGTTGTTGTTGTGTTGTTGTCGTGTTGTTGTTGTTGTGTTGTTGTCGTGTTGTTGTTGTGTTGTTGTTGTGTTGTTGTTGTGTTGTCGTGTTGTTGTTGTTGTTGTTGTGTTGTTGTTGTGTTGTCGTGTTGTTGTTGTTGTGTTGTTGTTGTGTTGTCGTGTTGTTGTTGTTGTGATGTTGTTGTGTTGTTGTTGTCATGTTGTCATGTTGTCGTGTCGTTGTGTTGTTGTCCTTTAATCCAGTTCACTCTTCCGCTCCCTCCAGGTTTAACCTGCTCTTCGCTCTGACTGGGGCAGGAAAGTTCAACTTTCTGGGCACAAAGCGCTGGTTGGAGGAGAACCTGGACCATGCAGGTGCTCAGCTCTGTTTCATGACGTGAGGCTTAGGTTCAGTTTGTGACGTCGTCTCAAACCCACAGAGTCCAGTCTGCTGCAGGACAACGTGGCCTTCGCTCTCTGTTTGGACACTTTGGGTTCAGGAGACGAGCTCTTCGTCCACGTGTCCCGCCCTCCTCGCCCCGACACGCCCATCGGGGCCTTCACTCAGGTCCTGGACGAGGTACGCCCTCCTCCTCACAGTTCCTCCGTCCACTCCTCGCTCTCTGCGTCTCACTCCTCTGTCTTCTCTAGAAATGTCAATCCAAAATTCAACGAATGGAATTTTTTTCATGGTTTACAAATCTGATTTATAATATTTAAAATTCAAAATCCGAAAAAAAAAAAAAACTTCAGTTCTCTCTCTTTAACCCTGCAGGTGTCCAGTCCTCTCAGTCCTCTGTCTCCTGCAGGTGCTCAGTCCTCTGTGTCTCCTGCAGGTGCTCAGTCCTCTGTCTCCTGCAGGTGCTCAGTCTGTCTCCTGCAGGTGCTCAGTCCTCTGTCTCCTGCAGGTGCTCAGTCCTCTGTCTCCTGCAGGTGCTCAGTCCTCTGTCTCCTGCAGGTGCTCAGTCCTCTGTCTCCTGCAGGTGCTCAGCTCCAGGTTCTCGCTGAAGCTCGTTCTGGTCCATAAGAAGATAAACCTGGTGGAATCGTCTGTTTCTTGGGAACACGAGCGTTTCAGTTTGAGGAGAATCCCAGCCTTCACCATGTCACGCCTCGAGCAGCACAAGTCTGTGAGCCGCGGGACTGTCCTGGACACCAGGTGAGGACCAGACCCCAGAGAACCCCAGAGAACCCCAGAGAACCTCAAAGAACCCCAGAGAACCCCAGAGAACCCCAGAGAACCTCAGAGAACCTCAGAGGACCTCAGAGAACCCCAGAGAACCCCCAGAGAACCCCAGAGAACCCCAGAGAACCCCAGAGGACCTCAGAGAACCCCAGAGAACCCCAGAGAACCCCAGAGAACCCCCAAAGAACCCCAGAGAACCCCAGAGAACCCCAAAGAACCCCTCAGAACCTCAGAGAACCTCAAAGAACCCCAGAGAACCCCAGAGAACCTCAGAGAACCCCAGAGAACCCCCAGAGAACCCCAGAGAACCTCAGAGAACCCCAGAGAACCCCAAAGAACCCCTCAGAACCTCAGAGAACCTCAAAGAACCCCAGAGAACCCCCAAAGAACCTCAGAGAACCCCAGAGAACCTCAAAGAACCCCAGAGAACCCCAGAGGACCACAGAGAACCCCAGAGAACCCCAGAGGACCCCAGAGAACCCCCAAAGAACCCCAGAGACCCACAGAGGACCAAAGAGAACCCCAGAGAACCCCAGAGAACCCCAGAGAACCCCTGAGAACCCCAGAGAACCCCAAAGAACCCCAGAGAACCCCCAGAGAACCCCCAAAGAACCTCAGAGAACCCCAGAGGACCCCAGAGAACCCCAGAGAACCCCCAGAGAACCCCAGAGAACCCCAGAGGACCTCAGAGAACCCCAGAGGACCTCAGAGAACCTCAGAGGACCTCAGAGAACCCCAGAGAACCCCAGAGAACCCCAGAGAACCCCAGTGAACCCCAGAGAACCCCAGATAACCCCAGAGAACCCTAGAGAACCTCAGAGAACCCCAGAGAACCTCAAAGAACCCCAGAGAACCCCAGAGAACCTCAGAGAACCCCAGAGAACCCCAGAGAACAATAGAGAACCCCAGAGAACCCCAGAGAACCTCAGAGAACCCCAGAGAACCTCAGAGAACCCCAGAGAACCTCAAAGAACCCTAGAGAACCTCAGAGAACCTCAAAGAACCCTAGAGAACCTCAGAGGACCTCAGAGAACCCCAGAGAACCCCAGAGAACCCCAGAGAACCCCAGAGAACCCCAGAGTACCTCAGAGAACCCCAGTGTACCTCAGAGAACCTCAGAGAACCTCAAAGAACCCTAGAGAACCTCAGAGAACCCCAGAGAACCTCATAGAACCCCAGAGAACCTCAGAGGACCTCAGAGAACCCCAGAGAACCCCAGAGGACCCCAGAGAACCCCAGAGAACCTCAGAGAACCTCAGAGGACCTCAGAGAACCCCAGAGAACCCCAGAGAACCCCAGAGAACCCCCAGAGAACCCCAGAGAACCCCAAAGAACCACAGAGAACCCCAGAGAACCCCAGAGAACCTCAGAGAACCCCAGAGTACCTCAGAGAACCCCAGAGAACCCCCAGAGAACACCAGAGAACCCCAGAGGACCCCAGAGAACCCCCAAAGAACCCCAGAGAACCTCAGAGAACCTCAGAGGACCTCAGAGAACCCCAGAGAACCCCAGAGAACCCCAGAGAACCCCAGAGAACCCCAGAGAACCCCAGAGAACCCCAGAGAACCCCAGAGTACCTCAGAGAACCCCAGAGAACCCCAGAGAACCACAGAGAACCTCAGAGAACCCCAGAGAACCTCAAAGAACCCTAGAGAACCCCAGAGAACCCTAGAGAACCTCAGAGAACCCCAGAGAACCTCAAAGAACCCTAGAGAACCCCAGAGAACCCCAGAGAACCTCAGAGAACCCCAGAGAACCCCAGAGAACCCTAGAGAACCCCAGAGAACCCCAGAGAACCTCAGAGAACCCCAGAGAACCTCAGAGAACCCCAGAGAACCTCAAAGAACCCTAGAGAACCTCAGAGAACCCCAGAGAACCTCAAAGAACCCTAGAGAACCCCAGAGAACCCTAGAGAACCCCAGAGAACCCCAGAGAACCTCAGAGAACCCCAGAGAACCCCAGAGAACCCCAGAGGACCCCAGAGAACCCCAGAGAACCCGGGTCTGAGGACCAGACTGAAAGTGTTTTCATGATGACCTGAAGCGTTATGTAATGACCTGAGCCCTGATGACCTGTGCCCTGATGACCTGGTGTGTTGTATGACCTGAGCTCTGATGACCTGTGCCCTGATGACCTTGCAGGGCGCTGGTGGACCTGAGTGTTGTATATGACCTGAGCCCTGATGACCTGTTGTGTTGTATGACCTGAGCCCTGATGACCTGTGCCCTGATGACCTTGCAGGGCGCTGGTGGACCTGAGTGTTGTATATGACCTGTGCCCTGATGACCTGTTGTGTTGTATGACCTGTGCCCTGATGACCTGAGCCCTGATGACCTGTTGCGTTGTATGACCTGTGCCCTGATGACCTGTGCCCTGATGACCTGTTGTGTTGTATGACCTGTGCCCTGATGACCTGTGCCCTGATGACCTGTGCCCTGATGACCTGTGCCCTGATGACCTGAGTGTTGTATAATGACCTGAGCCCTGATGACCTGTTGTGTTGTATGACCTGAGCCCTGATGACCTGTGCCCTGATGACCTGTTGTGTTGTATATGACCTGATGACCTGTGCCCTGATGACCTGTTGTGTTGTATGACCTGTGCCCTGATGACCTGTGCCCTGATGACCTGTTGTGTTGTATGACCTGTTGTGTTGTATGACCTGTGCCCTGATGACCTTGCAGGGGGCTGGTGGACCTGAGTGTTGTATAATGACCTGTGCCCTGATGACCTGTGCCCTGATGACCTGTTGTGTTGTATGACCTGAGCCCTGATGACCTGTGCCCTGATGACCTGTGCCCTGATGACCTTGCAGGGCGCTGGTGGACCTGAGTGTTGTATATGACCTGAGCCCTGATGACCTGTTGTGTTGTATGACCTGTTGTGTTGTATGACCTGTTGTGTTGTATGACCTGTTGTGTTGTATGACCTGAGCCCTGATGACCTGTGCCCTGATGACCTGTTGTGTTGTATATGACCTGAGCCCTGATGACCTGTGCCCTGATGACCTGTTGTGTTGTATGACCTGAGTGTTGTATAATGACCTGAGCCCTGATGATCTGTTGTGTTGTATGACCTGTGCCCTGATGACCTGTTGTGTTGTATGACCTGAGCCCTGATGACCTGTGCCCTGATGACCTTGCAGGGGGCTGGTGGACCTGTTGTGTTGTATAATGACCTGAGCCCTGATGACCTGTTGTGTTGTATGACCTGAGCCCTGATGACCTGTGCCCTGATGACCTGTTGTGTTGTATAATGACCTGAGCCCTGATGACCTGTGCCCTGATGACCTTGCAGGGGGCTGGTGGACCTGAGTGTTGTATAATGACCTGAGCCCTGATGACCTGTTGTGTTGTATGATCTGTGCCCTGATGACCTGTTGTGTTGTATGACCTGTGCCCTGATGACCTGTGCCCTGATGACCTTGCAGGGGGCTGGTGGACCTGTTGTGTTGTATAATGACCTGTGCCCTGATGACCTGTTGTGTTGTATAATGACCTGTGCCCTGATGACCTGTGCCCTGATGACCTGTTGTGTTGTATATGACCTGAGCCCTGATGACCTGTGCCCTGATGACCTGTTGTGTTGTATGACCTGAGCCCTGATGACCTGTGCCCTGATGACCTTGCAGGGCGCTGGTGGACCTGAGTGTTGTATAATGACCTGAGCCCTGATGACCTGTTGTGTTGTATGACCTGTGCCCTGATGACCTGTTGTGTTGTATGACCTGTGCCCTGATGACCTGTGCCCTGATGACCTGTTGCGTTCTATATGACCTGATGACCTGTGCCCTGATGACCTGTGCCCTGATGACCTGTTGTGTTGTATATGACCTGATGACCTGTGCCCTGATGACCTGTTGTGTTGTATAATGACCTGAGCCCTGATGACCTGTTGCGTTCTATACGACCTGATCCCTGATGACCTGTTGTGTTGTATATGACCTGATGACCTGTGCCCTGATGACCTGAGCCCTGATGACTTGTGCCCTGATGACCTGTTGCGTTCTATATGACCTGATGACCTGAGCCCTGATGACCTGGTGTGTTGTATGACCTGTGCCCTGATGACCTGTTGCGTTCTATATGACCTGATGACCTGAGCCCTGATGACCTGTTGCGTTCTATATGACCTGATGACCTGTGCCCTGATGACCTTGCAGGGCGCTGGTGGACCTGAGTGTTGTATAATGACCTGAGCCCTGATGACCTGGTGTGTTGTATGACCTGTGCCCTGATGACCTGTTGTGTTGTATGACCTGTGCCCTGATGACCTGTGCCCTGATGACCTGTTGTGTTGTATATGACCTGTGCCCTGATGACCTGTGCCCTGATGACCTTGCAGGGCGCTGGTGGACCTGAGTGTTGTATAATGACCTGAGCCCTGATGACCTGTGCCCTGATGACCTGTTGTGTTGTATGACCTGAGCCCTGATGACCTGAGCCCTGATGACCTGTGCCCTGATGACCTGTTGTGTTGTATATGACCTGATGACCTGAGCCCTGATGACCTGTGCCCTGATGACCTTGCAGGGGGCTGGTGGACCTGTTGTGTTGTATGACCTGTGCCCTGATGACCTGTTGTGTTGTATGACCTGTGCCCTGATGACCTGAGTGTTGTATAATGACCTGTGCCCTGATGACCTGTTGTGTTGTATGACCTGTGCCCTGATGACCTGTGCCCTGATGACCTGTTGTGTTGTATGACCTGTGCCCTGATGACCTGAGCCCTGATGACCTGTGCCCTGATGACCTGTTGTGTTGTATGTGACCTGTGCCCTGATGACCTGTTGTGTTGTATGACCTGTGCCCTGATGACCTGTGCCCTGATGACCTGTTGTGTTGTATATGACCTGTGCCCTGATGACCTGTGCCCTGATGACCTTGCAGGGGGCTGGTGGACCTGAGTGTTGTATAATGACCTGAGCCCTGATGACCTGTGCCCTGATGACCTGTTGTGTTGTATGACCTGAGCCCTGATGACCTGAGCCCTGATGACCTGTGCCCTGATGACCTGTTGTGTTGTATATGACCTGATGACCTGAGCCCTGATGACCTGTGCCCTGATGACCTTGCAGGGGGCTGGTGGACCTGTTGTGTTGTATGACCTGTGCCCTGATGACCTGTTGTGTTGTATGACCTGTGCCCTGATGACCTGAGTGTTGTATAATGACCTGTGCCCTGATGACCTGTTGTGTTGTATGACCTGTGCCCTGATGACCTGTGCCCTGATGACCTGTTGTGTTGTATGACCTGTGCCCTGATGACCTGAGCCCTGATGACCTGTGCCCTGATGACCTGTTGTGTTGTATGTGACCTGTGCCCTGATGACCTGTTGTGTTGTATGACCTGTGCCCTGATGACCTGTGCCCTGATGACCTGTGCCCTGATGACCTTGCAGGGCGCTGGTGGACCTGAGTGTTGTATAATGACCTGAGCCCTGATGACCTGGTGTGTTGTATGACCTGTGCCCTGATGACCTGTGCCCTGATGACCTGTTGTGTTGTATGACCTGAGCCCTGATGACCTGAGCCCTGATGACCTGTGCCCTGATGACCTGTTGTGTTGTATATGACCTGATGACCTGAGCCCTGATGACCTGTGCCCTGATGACCTTGCAGGGGGCTGGTGGACCTGTTGTGTTGTATGACCTGTGCCCTGATGACCTGTTGTGTTGTATGACCTGTGCCCTGATGACCTGAGTGTTGTATAATGACCTGTGCCCTGATGACCTGTTGTGTTGTATGACCTGTGCCCTGATGACCTGTGCCCTGATGACCTGTTGTGTTGTATGACCTGTGCCCTGATGACCTGAGCCCTGATGACCTGTGCCCTGATGACCTGTTGTGTTGTATGTGACCTGTGCCCTGATGACCTGTTGTGTTGTATGACCTGTGCCCTGATGACCTGTGCCCTGATGACCTGTGCCCTGATGACCTTGCAGGGCGCTGGTGGACCTGAGTGTTGTATAATGACCTGAGCCCTGATGACCTGGTGTGTTGTATGACCTGTGCCCTGATGACCTGTGCCCTGATGACCTGTTGTGTTGTATGACCTGAGCCCTGATGACCTGAGCCCTGATGACCTGTGCCCTGATGACCTGTTGTGTTGTATATGACCTGATGACCTGAGCCCTGATGACCTGTGCCCTGATGACCTTGCAGGGGGCTGGTGGACCTGTTGTGTTGTATGACCTGTGCCCTGATGACCTGTTGTGTTGTATGACCTGTGCCCTGATGACCTGAGTGTTGTATAATGACCTGTGCCCTGATGACCTGTTGTGTTGTATGACCTGTGCCCTGATGACCTGTTGTGTTGTATGACCTGTGCCCTGATGACCTGTTGTGTTGTATGACCTGTGCCCTGATGACCTGAGCCCTGATGACCTGTGCCCTGATGACCTGTTGTGTTGTATGTGACCTGTGCCCTGATGACCTGTTGTGTTGTATGACCTGTGCCCTGATGACCTGTTGTGTTGTATATGACCTGTGCCCTGATGACCTGTGCCCTGATGACCTTGCAGGGCGCTGGTGGACCTGCAGACGTTGAGGAGGAGCGCGGTGGTCGTCGCTGAAGCTCTGGGACGCTTCATGTTTAACGTGTCTCATTTGGTCAGAACAAACACACGACACAAACGAGTCCAGAAGGAGCTCCTTTAACTCTGTTTGTTCTAGGGTTCAGCCAAAGACCTGCAGCTGTTCAAGGGCGCCCTGGTGAGAGCGCCGCCCCCTGCTGGACCGGACCTGCACTGCACCTCAGACACACATACACTTTACACAAAAAACTAACGTTAAATTAGAGATTATTATAGAAACAAAGATCATGAAGTCACACGAACATAAAACGAACATGTTTTGTAAATAAAGAAATAAAATAAATAAAAAATAATTAATGAAGAGGATTTAAGTTAGACCAGGAGGACCAGGTCTGACTCAGGACTAAACCAGGACTAAACCAGGACTAAATCAAGTATAAACTGGTACTAAAGCTGGTCTAAATGATCAAACCATCACAGAACTAAACCAGGACTAAACCAGGTCTGACTCAGGACTAAACCAGGACTAAACCAGGACTAAACCAGGACTAAACCAGGTCTGACTCAGGACTAAACCAGGACTAAACCAGGACTAAACCAGGACTAAACCAGGTCTGACTCAGGACTAAACCAGGACTAAACCAGGACTAAACCAGGTCTAAACCAGGACTAAACCAGACTAAACCAGAACTAAACCAGGACTAAACCAGGTCTGACTCAGGACTAAACCAGGACTAAACCAGGACTAAACCAGGTCTAAACCAGGACTAAACCAGACTAAACCAGAACTAAACCAGGACTAAACCAGAACTAAACCAGGACTAAACCAGAACTAAACCAGGACTAAACCAGGACTAAACCAGGACTAAACCAGAACTAAACCAGGACCCAGTCTTCTTCAATTCTAACCCTGGTTTTATTCAGTTCTAAACCCGGCCTGGTCTGGTTCAGTTCTAAACCCGGCCCGGTCTGGTTCAGTTCTAAACCCGGCCCGGTCTGGTTCAGTTCCAAACCTGGTCTGGTTCAGTTCTAAACCCGGCCCGGTTCAGTTCTAAACCCGGCCCGGTCTGGTTCAGTTCTAAACCCGGTCTGGTTCAGTTCTAAACCCGGCCCGGTCTGGTTCAGTTCTAAACCCGGTCTGGTTCAGTTCTAAACCCGGCCCGGTCTGGTTCAGTTCCAAACCCGGTCTGTTCCAGGACTTCCAGGACTCTCGGATCTCCAGTCTTCTCACGGCTCTGGCCTCGGTCCCCAGAGCGGCTCAGCTCCTGGACCAGGATCCAAACCAGGTCCTGATCCTGGACTCTCTGGAGCACGAGTTCAGACAAAACCTGCAGAACGTCCAGAGACACAACTTCAAGATCGACAAGAGGTTTGTGTTTTTATCCGAGTCGAGCAGGAAAAAGGACCATTACTCAGCTCTAAATGTTCTTTTGTTCTTTTGTTCTTTTTTGTTCTTTTCTTCTTTTCTTCTTTTCTTCTTTTCTTCTTTTCTTCTTTTGTTCCTGCGACAGAGAACCTGAGATCACCTTCTTTGATCAGATGAAGCAGAACGTCGTCATGTACAGGTGACTTTAAAGGAGCTGTCCCTGATCTGTTCCTTAGCATGCTAACGTTTGTTAGCTTTAGCACTCTAGTGAACGTGCTTTAAACTCGTGGAGTGAATATTTAAGATGAACGGCATTAAAGTGAGAGACACATGAGAGTTTTTGTTACTTTTAGTACCAATTTTGTCACTTTTTAGTCACATTTCAGTCAATTTAGTCATGTTTTTGTCATCTCTAGCTGTGTTTTTGTCACTATTAGTTGCGTCTTTGTCACTTTTAGTCACGTTTTGTCACATTTAGTCGCAGTTTTGTCACTTAAGTCACATTTTAATCAATTTAGTCATGTTTTTGTCACTTTTACCCAGGTTTTGTCACTATTAGCTGCGTTTTTGTCACTTTGACTTGT